>JBBPBX010006657.1:36841-56044 GCA_038048925.1 Garcialebias charrua
ATTTTTTAACAAGTACATAGATGTTGAAATACACCAAAATGCAGAAAATCAAAACTGCTGTTACGATTCTGTTCAAGTTGATATAAAGTTCTCTGTAATAATTTGAAGACGTGGCAACACATTTATTATGTTCATTAAGTGAAAATTTAAAGTTTAAAGTGGTTTTTAATTCTGTTAATTTTCTCAAAATTATCATTTTTGGAAGTTGAAATTAAAAATGTTAGTTTAGCATGTCTTGAATGAGAAATACCCCATATTTAAAAGTATAAAAACTGTATTAAAGAACAGATCTTAATTGAAGAAAATGATTTAATAAACATGAGGGCTATGAGGGGGGTCCCTGAACCCAAAAAATTTGAGAACCCCTGGTGTAAGAAATTAAAATGGGAGTTAAATAAACCAAAATCAGACTTTTTCTGACCCGTTACAACTTTAATGTTTTTCCTGTGAAGTAGCTGCAGAGCTCTGAATTATTTTGTGTCACCAAAATCCATTTGTTTTGTGTGTGGAAAATAGTTTTCTTTCTTTTTATTTTTCAAATATTTTCACCGTTTGAGGAACTTCTACCAAAAGTATTCTGTATGTGGCCAGTATTCTGGATTGAGCCACGCCTCTGTTTGAATTGTGTGTTTTTGTGAAGCTGCAGGAGGAAACATGAATTCAAAGTGAACAGTGTCAGCAGGGCTCATGCAGTGGGATCCTGTTAATGGTCCGTCTATCTAGAATTGTGGAAACATTGAACTCATCGTCATCATCTCCATCCTTCTACACCCAGTCTCTGTTTCCTGACTTTATTACGTCTAAACCAACAAATACTAATAAAAAGAGTTTTCACTTGTTGCCGGTTCAAACAGTTGATGCATGATGGAAACAGGAAACAGTTATGCAATAATGAAATAGATTTACTGATCAGTAATTAGGAGCGTGGTCACAGAGAGATCATAAATGTAATTTCTTTGTCACGTCGTTGTTTTGGGTTCAGAAAGAAGAGACAGAAGAGGAAAATGAAATTCTTTCTTGTGTTTTGGGGAAAACAGTGGTTGTCAGAGATGATCGAAACTTTTCTTCTAATATTTACAGTAAATATCCAACACGAGGTGCTGCCAGAGTTATCTGTCATTAATTTGTTTTTTCCCATCTTCTCTACCAGAGCTGTACTTGGCTTCAGACTTATTATTTCTGTATTTACATTCCGGACCTTAAAAAACATTAATTTTCAATGTGCTGTCTTCATTCTTTGTACAAGAACTTTTCAACAGGCGTCTCTTTAAAGTCAGGAAATGTCTAATTATGAGCTACTTATGTAATTTATCATCATCCAAACTCTGAAAATACCTTCAGTCCATCAAATCCATCCATCCATCCATCCATCCATCCATTCATCCATCCATCCATCATTCATCCATCCATTCATCCATCCATTCATCCATTCATCCATTCATCCATTCATCCATCCATCCATCCATTCATCCATTCATCCATCCATTCATCCATCCATCCATCCATTCATCCATCCATCCATTCATCCATTCATCCATCCATCCATTCATCCATCCATTCATCCATCCATCCATTCATCCATTCATCCATCATTCACCCATCCATCCATTCATCCATTCATCCATCATTCATCCATCCATTCATCCATCCATTCATCCATCATTCATCAATCCATCCATTCATCCATCCATTCAGCCATTCATCCATCCATTCATCCATCCATCCATTTATCCTTCATCCATCCATCATTCATCAATCAATCCATTCATCCATCCATTCAGCCATTCATCCATCTATTCACCCATCCATCCATCCATTCATCCTTCATCATCCATCCATCATTCATCCATCCAGCCATTCATCCATCCATCCATCCATCCATCCATCCATCCACCCACTCACCCATCCATCCATCCATCCATCCATCCATCATTCATCCATTCATCCACCCATCCATACATCCATCCATTCATCCTTCATCCATCCATCCATTCATCTATCCATTCATCCATCAATCCGTTCATCCATCCATTCATCCATCCTATCCATCCATCCTTCATCCATCCATCCATTCATTCATCCATCCCTCCACCATCCATCATTCATCCATGCATTCATCCATCCATTCAGCCATCCATCCATCCATCCATCCATCCATCCATCCATTCATTATCTTGACCCGCTTCTTCCATTTTGGGTTATGGGGGTCACTGGTGTCCATGTCCAGCAGTCACTGTGAGAGGTGGGGGACACCTTGGACAGGTCTCCAGTCCATCACAGGGACACATAGAGACAAACAACCATTCACTCTCTCACTCACACCTAGAGACATTTTAGAGTTACCAATCAGTCTAACATGCATGTTTTTGATCTGTGGGAGGAAACTTGAGTAACGGGAGAAAACCCACACATGCACGAAGAGAACATGCAAACTCCACCCAGAAAGGCCCTCGGCCAGGATTTGATCCGGCGACCTTCTTGCTGAGAGGCAGCAGCTCTACCAACTGAGCCACCGTGCCGCCCATGCCTACAGTCTAGAGATGTGTAAAGAAAAACTACATTTTATTACTTCTTTCAACCATAATTTGTAGTAATGTTAGTAATACTGTAGTAATTGTATTTATTTCTTTTATTGCCATCTAAAGTATTATTTGACCAATGATGACCAAAGCTGCGACTACATTCCAGTGAAGTTTGGACTCTGCCGGGGTGATCCCTTGTCTCTGGTGCTGTTTGTGGTGTCCATGCTTAGCATCTCCAGGTGCGGTTGTGGACAGAAGGGTGCTGGTTTGAGGATGTCAGGGTCTCGGCTCCCCTCAGGCTGAAGCCATGGTTCTCAACAGGAAACATGGATCCATCTGGCTCAGGGTTGAGTCTTTGCTCCAAGTAAAGCTCAAGTATCTGGGAGTCTTGATCATGAGTGATGGCAGAATGAAGCAGGAGATGGACTAGCTAGTCTGGGCCTCGTCCACAGTAATGAGGGCGTTGCTTTGGTCTGTTGAGGTGAATAAAGTGCTATGCAGTCACGAGGTATAGATCATGACTGAAAAAACAAGCAGCTTAGAGATAAAGTGAAGAGCTGTATCCTCTGGGGGGAGCTTGGCATGAAGCCACTGCTCCCCCACGCCCAAAATAATCAGCTGAAGAAGTTCAGGCATCTGACTAAAGTACCTCGTCAGATGTTTAGGGAGACCCCAGGGCAGACCCGGGACTCACTGGGAGGATAACATGTTTAGCTGACCTGAGAACACCTTTGGGATACTCCAGAAAGGCTGGGAGGAGGTATAGCTGGACATTTTGTCTCTGTGACTCGACCTAAACTCAAGGGATGAACCAGTGTGTCAACACTAACCAAATGTTAACCCTCCTGCTGCCCTTGGTTCATAATGACCCATGGGGCCTTGTGGGCCCTTTTGACCCCATCAGCAAAACACAATTTTAGCACTTCTAAAAATAAGTATAAACATCAGCCTTTATTGTACAGTTTGGTGTTACTGTCCTGTCCAGATGTTGGTGACCGCAGCAGAAACTGCTGCTTCCTCAGTTTAGTCTTTTTTTATATACAGGTAGTCCCTGACTTACGAACGAGTTCCGTTCCTACGTGAAGTCGCAAGTCGAATTTTGACGTAACTCGAAACATACGTCCAAACTGCACCTTATACGTACAGTACTGTATTTTACCAAACACTTAGCCTATCCTAACACAGTACACTACATAATTATCAAAAAACACATACATTTCAGAGCCATAATGAAGTGAAAAAGAGTTAATTTCCTACTCTGGACTGCTGGTAAAGCCATTTCCTCGTTCCCCCCTCCCACCACTGGATTCTCCATTCGTTTACGTTGTAAAACCGCTGTCCATGAAACAGCTACTTTTCCACAGCTGCTGCCTGTTTCTGCCTGTCCAGCTTTGTCCTAACACAGTACCCTACATAATTATCAAAAAACACATACATTTAGTCAAAGTCAAAGTCAAAGTCAACTTTATTGTCAGAACGGCAATATGTACAGGACATACACAGGATTGAAATTGCGTTTCTCTCAGTCCCTCGGTGCAACAGTAACCATCTAAACACTAAACACTAAAACATTTAATAAACATAAGCATAAAATAGTAAAAGTGTAACACTGTCCTGAGTTTTTTCATAGTAGTATAAAAGTATGAAAATTTACACCAACACTGAATCACCAAACACCCCTAAAACACCAAACACCCAATGAACATAAGCATAAAATTAAATGCTAAATGAAATCCTTAGGGCTCTGGATGTTGTGGGGTTGTGTTGGCTTACGCGACTCTGCAGTATCGCGTGGACATCGGGGGCAGTTCCCTTGGATTGGCAGACTGGGGTGGTGGTTCCCCTATTCAAAAAGGGGGACCGTAGGGTGTGTTCCAACTATAGGGGGATCACACTCTTAAGCCTCCCTGGTAAGGTCTATTCAGGGGTTCTGGAGAGGAGGGTCCGTCGGATAGTCGAACCTCGGATTCAGGAGGAGCAGTGTGGTTTTCGTGCTGGTCGTGGAACACTGGACCAGCTCTACACCCTCAACAGGGTCCTGGAGGGTGCGTGGGAGTTTGCCCAACCAGTTTACATGTGCTTTGTGGACTTGGAAAAGGCATTCGACCGCGTCCCTCGGGGGGTTCTGTGGGGGGTACTCCGGGAGTATGGGGTACCAGGCCCATTGATATGGGCTGTTAGGTCCCTGTACGACCGGTGTCAGAGCTTGGTCCGCATTGCCGGCAGTAAGTCAGGCTCGTTTCCAGTGAGAGTTGGACTCCGCCAAGGTTGCCCTTTGTCACCGATTCTGTTCATAACTTTTATGGACAGAATTTCTAGGCGCAGCCAAGGTGTTGAGAGGATCCGTTTTGGTGGCCTTAGAATCGCTTCTCTGTTTTTTGCAGATGATGTGGTCCTATTGGCTTCATCAGATCGTGATCTACAGCTTTCGCTGGAGCGGTTTGCAGCCGAGTGTGATGCGGCCGGGATGAGGATCAGTTCCTCCAAATCCGAGGCCATGGTCTTGAGCCGGAAAAGGGTAGCATGCCCTCTCCGGGTCGGGGAGGAGGTCCTGCCCCAAGTGGAGGAGTTTAAGTATCTCGGGGTCTTGTTCACGAATGAGGGAAAACTGGAGCGTGAGATCGATAGGCGGATAGGTGCAGCATCCGCAGTGAAGCGGGCGCTGTACCGGTCTGTCGTGGTGAAGAGAGAGCTGAGTCGAAAGGCAAAGCTCTCAATTTACCGATCGATCTACGTTCCCACCCTCATCTATGGTCATGAGCTTTGGGTTGTGACCGAAAGAACGAGATCTCGGATACAAGCGGCTGAAATGAGTTTTCTCCGCAGGGTGTCTGGACTCTCCCTTAGAGATAGGGTGAGAAGCTCAGTCATCCGGGAGGGACTCGGAGTAGAGCCGCTGCTTCTCCACATCGAGAGGAGCCAGTTGAGGTGGCTCGGGCATCTGGTTAGGATGCCTCCTGGACGCCTCCCTGGTGAGGTGTTCCGGGCATGTCCCACCGGGAGGAGACCCAGAGGAAGACCCAGGACACGCTGGAGGGACTATGTTTCTCGGCTGGCCTGGGAACGCCTTGGGATTCCCCCAGAGGAGCTGCTCCAAGTGGCTGGGGAGAGGGAAGTCTGGGCCTCCCTACTTAGGCTGCTACCCCCGCGACCCGACCCCGGATAAGCGGAAGAAAATGGATGGATGGATGGATGGAAATGCTAGGAGCCATAATAATTAGGAGCCATAATGAAGGAAAAAAATAGTTAATTTCCTACTGGTATACTGGTGAAGTTGTTTTCCTTCGTCCATCCGTCCCTCCGCTGTATTCGCCATTCGTTTACGTTGTAAAACTGCCATCCATAAAACAGCTACTTTTCCACAGCTGCTGCATGTCCAGCTCATGTATCCGGAAGCAGCAACCACTGATCGGACACGGTCCGTCGAAAGCCGGCTGTAAGTCCAGCTTGCTCCAATAACTTTTGTATCATCCGCAGCTAACCGGAAACTGCCGGAAATTGCTTCAAAATAATAATAATAAAAATAATACTTTATTCATAAAGCCATTTAAAACAATCACAGCTGCAACAAAGGGCTGTACACATAAAATCAAGAACATTTAAACACATAAAAAAAGGTTTTTCAATATTTTAATTTTTTTTAATTTTTTTATGAGATGCGTGACGTAACCCCGAAACGTCATAAGTCAAGGACAACCTGTATACGTATATGAATTTTATTTAACCCAGGCTGTCTCCCGCCTCTCGCCCAGTGATGACTGGACACGGGCACCAGTGACCTGAAAAGGAAGAAGTGGGTAAAGATAATGGATGGGTGGATAATCCCACTGAGATCACTTATTTATTTTGCGGGCCGGTTGGGGGGGGGCGGGGGTCAGGTTCTGAAGGCAGCCTAACATGCATGTTTTTTTTTTTTACTGTGGGAGGAAACTGGATTACCTGAGAAAACCTACACAAACACAAGGAGAACATGCAAACTCCACACAGAAAGACCCCAGGTCCAAAGTGGGGATTGAGTCCAGAACCTTCTTGCTGCGAGGCAACACTGCTAACCATTAAAGGCGGGGTGACATGATGACGTCACAGATGGTGCGTTCGTGTGTAATCAGATTTCCCATGAATAAACACGGCTTGAAGTTCAAAATCACTTTTAAAGCAAAATTAAAGTGATTTATCATTTTGTTTGCAAAAACGAACATATTTAGATGATAAAATATTTTGAGCAATTTTATGGTAAAAAAAATCATGTCACCCCACCTTTAAGCCACCGTAGCGTCCAAGTGTTGCTCTTCTTTTGTGAGAATCCAGCAGAAACAACCTGAAAGCAGCGTTGATTATCAGCATGAGTGTCTCTTTACAACCGATCTACGCTCGGGCCTACATTACTCAACCACCAGGCTTAAACTAAGTGCGATGAGCTTAACCCCAACCTGCAGCTTTGCTCCTTGAATTTTCCCTGTAATGAGCAGAAAGAAGGCAGCTTCAGTCATCTCAGCTGACGGAGGCTGGGAATCACTCAAAGAAACTAATCACCCCCTTTTCCAAAACACACACAGACGCTCCAAAGGCCTCACGTTTCCTGTGATGTACAGAAAACAGCAAAACCCGATAAACAAACCAGATCCCCTGTTAGCTCCTGCAGCTGAAGGGGGACATGTTCAAAAGCAGCTTTTTAACCGTGTTGAGGTTAACTTTACATGAGGTGTTGACAAACAGCAGCTAAAAACGTAATGCGCGAAAATTTGTTTTAAAGGCGCCGCTAAACCTCTTTTTACAAAACTCGTGGACAACTGGACACTGTGCACAAACTAAAGTGAAGGTGGACAACCTGTTGTTTTACATGGTCATTTTAAGTTGTTTGAAACAATCAAAAGTCCACATAGTGAATCAAAGAATACATTTTATTTCAGGCTGAAAATCTGGAAAACATTTCCAGATTTTCTTCCATTTCCTATTTTTCATTCAACCTTTATTTAGACAGGTTAATCCCACTGAGCCTCAGGGACTCATTTACAAGAGAGACCTGATTTAAGAAAGAGTGATGACAACAGTGGACAACACTGACAACAAGATATATAATAATAATAAAATAAAGGATGCATACAAATTGAGAATAACAAGTGAAAATAAAATGGTATTTAAAAGAAAATGTAACAATTAAGAACAGCTAGATTATAAAGTGGTGTAGAAAATTAAAACAGGAACATGTCTGCATTGGTTCTTGCCATGAACTTAGCAGATGTTTGAAGCTACTTTGAGAGGTCAAGGTCGAGTGTGACCCGGGGAACACACCATTCATCCATCATTCCCATTTAGCCCTCACGCTATATATTGCTCAAATGTGTACAAAAGCAATTATGGTAACACTTTGCAATAAGATACACAAGTTAATCAAATTTGGTGTACTTTATTGTAAAGTGTTACCACAATTATTATTATTAAAAACAGTGGATGTGAACTTTATATAAAAATAGTAGATCTTGTAACACTCATCGAGGTAACACTTTACAATGAGGTACACAAAATTTGATTAATTAATAGGGAACGCCTCAGGAACGAATCAGTAGCTAATGTTTATGTTTATGTTTATTAAATTTGTTCATTTTTTTTACAAAAGAAACAATACAAGACAATCCCATAAATGATAATGTACAAAATATAAAAAAATGAAAGGTAGCAGAAAGAAGAATAAATCTTATTATATCTGCCCCTTTTTTCCAACAATCAGATTAAACAATAATAATCTTCAACCAACAGTACAAAATGACTAACTCTTTCTAATTTTCTAACTAATACAATACACATTACGCTATTTCATTTTTTTTTAACACATTCGTTTTGATCATTTTCTTAAATGTAAACATTGACTTGGCATTTTTAACTACATTCTCCAAGCCATTCCATAATCTAATTCCCTGGATTGAGGTAGAACGTCCCTTCAAACTAGTTCTGAATTGTGGTTTTACAAACATCTCTGTCCCCTTAAGATTATAACAACTTTGTCTTTTAACAAAATGCATTTGGATATTTAAAGGTAATGCATTATTTTGAGCCCTATACATAACTGATAAAATATTATAGTCTACCAAATCATGGAACTTCAATAACTTCAGTTGATAAAATAATGTACTTGATGGATGACGGTAATGTTTTCTAGTGATAATTCTTACAGCTCTTTTCTGTAATACAAAAATAGGCTTTGTGATTGTTTTACACGCATTCCCCCAAACATCAATACAATAGATTAAGTGTGGAACAATGATTGTGTTATACAACAAATACAGAGCTTTATCATTCAATAGGTCTCTGACTTTGTACAGTACTGCAATCGATTTAGCTATTTTTATTCTTACAGAATTTATGTGTTGTTTCCATGTCAGTTTGTCATCAATGATAACACCCAAAAACTTCACCTCACTCACTCTACAAATCTCAACATCCTCAATTTTGAGTGGAACATCAACAGTTTTCTTTTTATTACTGAATATCATGTAATTAGTTTTTTCTAGATTTAATGATAATTTATTTATTTTAAACCAAGTTTGTATCTTGACAAATTCTGTCTTTATCAATTCCAACATTTGTTCTATATCTTCACCTAAACAGAAAAATGTGGTATCATCAGCAANTTCATGTGAATTCACTGTACCACTACATTTTGCTTGTGTTGTTTTAATTGCAGGTAGTGAAAAGATGAGTTTAGGAGGTTTGCTTGGTTCAACTTGCAATGCAGTACAGTATTTGGGTGGAGAAAAAACTAAAAGCATAACCATTTGCTACCTACGACTTTTCTTCCTTCTCAGATTACTTCTCTCCATTCTGATGAAGGCTACAAGCTGAACGTCAGTGATAAATGGTAAATGGACTGTACGTATCTAGCGCCTTTCTATCTTATGAAGACACTCAAAAAGCACTTTACAACACAATCTGTGCCTCATTTACCATTCACACAGCACATTCATACACCGATGGGACACTCATTGGAGGAAAGAGGGGTTCAGTGTCTTGCCCAGGGACACTTCGGCATGTGACTGTTGGTGGAATCGACCCCCCAACTCTTGCATTGGAGGTCGACTGCTCCAACCACTCAGCCACAGCCGCCCTCGTGAAATAAAGTTGTTCTCAAAATTTTACGGTACCCCTCGATGCACCAGGCAGCAAGAGAGTCCGAGTTCTAAAAACCATCTGGGACCTTGTGTGAAGTTTGCATGTGTTCCTTCAACATGTGTAGGTTCAATTTCTACAGGTACTTTTTAAAAGTGTAAAAATCTGTCTTTAATTTAAATAGCTCCTTAGCTTGTAAAATATGAAAAAATGCATCCGAATTTAGGTACCAATACACAATATAGTCTATTGCACAAGTAATAATACCAGGTACGTACTTGACAATTACCTGGCACTTATGGAACAAGAATGTACTACGAAGTGGTGTAAGGGTATCTACCTGATGAGGACAATTCAGTTTATTTATATAGCTCCTTAGCTTGTAAAATATGAAAAAATACATCCGAATTTAGGTACCAATACACAATATAGTCTATTGCACAAGTAATAATACCAGGTACGTACTTGACAATTACCTGGCACTTATGGAACAAGAATGTACTACGAAGTGGTGTAAGGGTATCTACCTGATGAGGACAATTCAGTTTATTTATATAGCTCCAAATCACAACAGACGTCATCCCAGGGCACTGAAACATTCATATACATAAAAAGTAATTAATAACATTAATTATCTGAGGAGCAGACTGATTTGAGCCCAACTTCATTGCAGACTCTCATCAGGCACCAGGTGAGTATCAGGTACGCAACTGGTATATGTACAAGATAACAAGTTACCTTATAATGCAACCTGGTCCTTGTACGTGCCAGGTATGTACTCTGTAGGTACCCAATATGTACCCTCTTGTACTAGGTCAGTACCCTACATATCAGGTATGTACTAGCTACAAATCTGGTAGAGGGCAACAAGCCATGTTGTAATACAGAATCCATGCAGATACCTAATATGCTCCTGATATGTACCAGATATGTACCAAGTACGTATCCTTTAAATACTAGGTATTACGTAGTGTGCTGTGATGTGTTTTTAATATCAGGATTATTGGGTCAAAAACATTGATGTTTGTGGAAACCTCAAATCTAGCTGTGACTGAATTGTTTGGTTATTGGTTGAACCAATAACTTTAGCAGTCATAACATCCCGGGTACAGCTCAGTTAGGAAGTTTGAGACTTTACAACTATCTGTTAGTGAAATATAGAGTCAGTAAAAGGAAGTAAACACAGCTGTCCTATTTAAAATAAATACAGCAAACCATTTTAAGAATGGAACTGCATTTTATTAGTAGACATTTTAATACGATCATCTGTTTGTCTCTACTCCCAACATTTATTTGTTCTTTGATCTAACCTAATATTCCTCTACCCATCTCACACAAACACTTGTTTTTTCTTCTCCAATGTCAGCCAAACACACAAAAAACACTTATTTTATTCTTTTAGTCTCATCCTTACCCCTCATATTTACCTCCTAAACAGCTCTCAAACACCCAGTCATCCTATCTCCTTTTCCCCCTCTTGCTGCTCCGCCTCAGCATCGATAGAGGGCCCATCTGTTCCCATACATCATGCACTTCATTTCAGTTTATTAGCTGGGATAAATCATAAATATTTCATTATACATCACATGCGGCTGTCGCCAGCACACCGACAATTTATCACCACTGCCCTCTCTGCCGGCTTGCCACGGCGGCTATAAGCTTTCCAGTCTATTAAACAAGATTGATACAGTGTGTAAATTTAGATATTGGGAATTTCTTCACAGACCACTGCTCTGCACTGATAGGCCTGGGTAACAAAGGAGGGAGGATGGAAGTAGACAGAAGTGGGGGTGGCGGGGGGGGAGGAGTCGGTTGAGTGTTTATGCTACTATCAGGGTAGTTACAGTTGCTCCCTCTTTTTTGGATGAGGGCAAAAAAGCATTAGAATAATTTGGATACAGCCATGTAGCTTTCTCATTTTACGCAAACAGGTATAAAAAAAGAGCAGTGTACATGCACACTGATTGTCTGTGTGTGTGTTTGCAAGCTGACATAGATAAGAACCATAAAATCTCTTCATCTGGCTGCAAACGGTTGTGTTAAGAGAGAAAACAACAACAATGAAGCATCTGTGACAAGAGTTGACAATAAAACCACGAGGACAAAGCAGCCTCGGTGAGTTTAAAACATTTAGGTCTGTTTGACCTCGTCTCTCTGAGTGGAAGGAAATAACGAAGGCTAGACTGGCATTTTTGGAGGAAAGCACAAGTGGGAATAATGAGTGGATAACACAAACTGATAAAAGAAGAAAGCAAGGCGAGGAGAGATTTTTAGGAACCGTGTTAACAGGACACACGTTTTTACACACACTGTATGCACTTACACATTGCACGCGCACACAATCACCACTTCAGGCATCAAGAGTCTCCACCATTATGTGTGATGGAGTCTGAGGCAGATATGGCCGAATGGCTTTCTTAATTAAAACGATAAGAAGCCTAATTGCGCTGGGCTTTCATCTCATTCCGAGACATTAAAGACAGTGGAGGCACACAGCGAGAAGAAAATAAAGAAATAAAAACAGATCAAGAATGTAAGTTAGGACGGAGGGCGCAGAAAACTTTGTGATGTCTTTCAGAAAGCAGAATGTAGAACTGCATTAGTTGGCCTTGCAGAACATGTTATGGTTTAACTCAGAAGCAAGCCGATGCTAAATTGTTTCACGTCATTCAGCGTTATTTTTATTTACAGGAAAAACTAAACTGTGAGAACTGGTGTGTTATCGGGATCAGCGGAGGTTGAAGTTTTCAACATAAACAAAAACTGTGACCTTCATTGAAAAAAAATCTTGTTATATTTGGTCAAAAAATCTAAATTGACTATTATTGAATTCCTGAAATACACTGTAATAAACAAAGTGAAATAGACTGAATAAGCTGAAGAGAAAAGATGAAATATTTGCAGTCACTGAAGTATAGGCGGTTTTGGAATAAATTCCTAAAATATAAAAGGTTTTTTGTTGCATCAAACAAACATCTGATTCTAAATGTAAAATCTCCCTTTATCTGTGCACAAAGCAAACACAGATTAAATTAGATTATTTTTTATTGATCATAAATTAATTTTTCATTAAATCACATTAATTTATTTAGGCTCACCACCAAACAAATCACACTAAGCACAAACAAGAAATCAGAATAGACAAACAGTGGAACGCAAAATTTAAAATTAATCAAAAATCCCTACACAAATCCACAAATGTTTCTGAGACTGCATCAGGATCAGTTTATGCGTGGAGGGGAATTAACACTTTACTTTACTTTAACAAATGCTTTTAATTTTGCATATCCTCTGTGTTTTTACATTCAAATACGTGGAAATCATCCCAACACATTGGTTCATTATCGTGTTTTCTTTAACAGCCACTTCAAATGAGCCATTAAATTAAAGGGACTCATTGCACAGTAAAAAAAATAAAAAATAAAAGTTATCTTTAACTACAATTCTAAAATGCAGGTCTGCACTCAGTGTAAACAAAGCTGAACCTGCAGATAACCATGAGGAAGCTTCAGTCAGGTGATTGACCTACATTAATCTGGCCTATTCTGTGTAGATAAATAAATCTGGAGAAATTAGACAAGTGTAGACCAGTACATTGTCAGTCTCTTTGGCTCTTTCCGTAGGTAAACAAACATATGTGGTATTTTGTATTAGATCACAAATTTTTTATTAAAAAAATACATCAACTACCAGTATCAATATGAGAAAGATAGTTTATAGATTTTGTTCATCACGTTTTGATTTATTTTATTTTTGCCTGGTCTTCATGACTTTGCACAGAGTACCTTTAAAAGCAAATTAATGCAAACTCCAGTTTTTTTTTTAACTATAGCAAAAATGTTGTTTGATTTATTCTATTCTCATGTCCACATATTGCTACTTTAGTCTTATAACTGATAACGTATTTCCGGACTATAAGGCGCACTTAAAATCCTTTAATTTTCTCAAAAATTGACAGTGAGCCTTACAATCAGGTGCAACTTACCGGTATGTATTAATTCTGGTTGCTTTTACTGACCTCAAACTGATTTTATGCGGTTATTGTGAATGAGTTGAATAAAGTTTGATTTATCTGACTGTTTTGTTTCACCTAATGTACCTTATAATCCGGTGCGTCTTATTTTCCGAAAAATACGGTACACTTGAATTTATTCTTTAAAGATGCACTCAACCCACTGTGAAACGGTAGCCCTGCCCCCAGACCAGATTAAAAATCCTCATGAAAATGGGAGTGTCGAGAGACAAGGAGGGGAGGAGGTGGGTGGTTGTGCTGCGTTCACGCCCCCTCTAGCAACAAACTAAAACAAACTAAAACTCTAGCAAACAACTTACAGCAAGCAACAACAAAGAAAAATTATGTAGATGTATTTATCTATTCTCACCCTATCTATCCAAAATAAAAGGCCTAAAAAATAATACCACAAGGTTTTCCGTGACCGGGGATCAAACCTGGGTCTTCCGGATCCCAAACCTGCACCTCCACCACTGCCCCAACTTGGCAGTCCATCGCACAATAAGAAAACAAATACAACCAGATAGTTTTGATGAAGTGAAAAGTATTCTTACCATAAATAAGTTGAAATATACTAATAACTAGTGCCATTCCAAAAACGATAATATGCTTTGTTGCAGTACTTTTCCGGTGTGCAATACTTCCATATAAGGTATGAACTGCAGCGAGGACCTTCTAAGCTCTGCAGGGGATTGGCTCTGCTTGAACCACTTTCGTGACGACAGAGTGAGAAAACATGTCACAGTGAAAATCCTAGACCAATAAGAAAATTAAGGTGTAATTCCTCTGTTCAACCCATAGGACTACCGTAAACACGGTTTTTGACCAAATATTGCCGATTTAAACTAATACGCACAAATATATGAAAATTAACACAGACATAGTGCTATACAACATTTTAGACACATTCTAGGGAGTTTATCAGATAAAAAAAGTTAATTTTGAGTTTAGTCGCTCTTTAAGCAAAATTCAATCATATAATAAAATATCTCTTGTAATTTGTTGATGCCATCACTGTGTTATCTGCATACAATAAAACTATAGGTTTATATATTCAGCAATCACTAAGTCTTTAAATTGAACACAATGATTCAGTGATAAATATTAATTTCAGTGGTTGATTTATTCTGTATTTTGTAACTATTGTCATGATTTTCATAATGTTTTATTTACACGTGTCTGTGATTGTTATATTGTTTTCATTTTTTAGCTTACAGGCTCACTTAGTTTTTTATTTATTTAAACTAAGCTCTATAAATTAAGCTGGTTTGACTAACCGGTAATTAATTCTTTATGGTAAAGGGAAGCTGACTGATCTTCACATTTCACAACACAAGTTAAAACACAATACCCTAATATACTATGCCTGTACGTGTAACATGAGTCTGAATGTACAAAATAGTTTAAACACCTACCGGCAAAGGTGGGCACAGACCGCTAGAGAGCGCTAAAGCGCTAATCCGCTTACAGTGGACCTAAACTTTTTGTCAGCGTTTTTGTGGTTTGACTAACTTTTATAATTCATAAGCGGATTTGTGCTATTTTTATTTAAAATGCAGTACCGCTAATAACTAATTATCTATCAGTAAAAACCAATAAACTTATTTACAAGCTCTTATGCTGGCTCCGTAGCTGCTTGTTTTACCTTTTTCCCCACCGTAAAGAGCAGAGAGGAGGGAGGGTTGGAGGGGGAGGGAGCAGAGCGGAGAACAGACTCGGATCTACCATGTAGGCAAATGATGCCGTTGCCTGGGGATCCCAATCAGCAGGGGCACCGGCCCCGCCGCGCCCCGGCCAGTCACCTACATCCCTAACATTGATCCTGCTTGTTAATGTACATTTAACATAAAAATAATTATAGTTACGATGAAAACGATCATTAAATACGCAATACAAAAACCGGTCGATTTCTTTATCCCCCTACTAAAAATGGACTATTCCATCTTGACATCTTCCGGGTCAGAGGTGAACTCGGGGGCTAATTCTGTGGCTAGCTGGTTGTTCTGGGTTTCTTGGATAAATCCGCAGAGAACCCCGCTGTTTCAAGCCAAATTAACGCGGCCGGAGGATTTTATTGTGTGTTTTGTGTCGACCACTCGACGGTGAGTCGTTAGTTTTATGTATTTTAGTTACTTTTCATTAAATCTGTTGACTACCTATAGAATCTTGACATCTTCCGGGTCAGAGGTGAACTGGACGCTAACTCTGTGTCTGCCTGGTTGTGCTGGGTTACTAATGGATAAATCCGCAGAGAACCCCGCTGTTTCAAGCCAAATTAACGCGGCCGGAGGATTTTATTGTGTGTTTTGTGTCGACCACTCGACGGTGAGTCGTTAGTTTTATGTATTTTGGTTACTTTTATGTATAAATGCGGTGGCGACACACCCGTGTATTTGAGATTTAAAAGTGGTTTTAGGGATTAAAAGATCATTCTCTTTTTTGTTAATTTCGTGGCCGAATAGAATATATGTACGTAAAGTATTAAATAAATCCTTTGATTTTTGTAATTTCATCCTTTTAGGATCATTTTAGTTACTTTTCAGTTGGCAATGTAGTGCAAATATTGCATAACGCTGCCGGCTACCAATTGTCGAATATAAATAGCGGATTAGATTAGCTTCCCCTAATTTTCATAAGACATTTGTGCTTTTGAAATTGTGGACCTAAAAAAATTAATAAGCGTTTTAGAAATTGTGGAACTAATTTTTTGATTAGCGTTGCCCACCACTGCCTACCGGTAATTATGATACTAAATTCTAAATAGTATGGCTGGAGCTTAGGACAGGTAAGAACCACCTGGCAACACCAACCTGTCTCTTAGCATGATCATCAAATAAACGGCTTGAATCTTACCCTGCGTACCGGCTCAACAAACACATGCAGATGGTAGGAAAGCTTCAAAGTGATCATACTGTTATTGAGATATCAGAAAATGACAATTTGAAAATATTCAACAAAAAATAAGTACATTTAGTAATTTTGTTCAATAAAACTGTGCACCAGGGTTAAAGTGTCTTGTGTGAATGCTTAAAAAACACAGAGACTGCCCAAACAAGTTGCTTTTCTCAGACAAAAAATGTCTGAAAGAAAAGGGCAGAGTGTGACATCTGACAAAGGGCAACAAAACAAAAAAAAAAAACATTTCAGGCTGCTGGCAGTAGCATATTGAAAGAGAACATCAATTTCTGAGGCTAAAACCGTTTCTGTGCCGTTATTGGTTTGTCAGGATTTTCTTGCTACTCAAAAAGTTTTTTACTCTTAGAAAAAAGAGAAATACACGTTTTAAAGGCCAAAGGCTTATCCAGATAATAAAAACAAAAACACAATACATAACATTTAAACTAAAACTACCGGTATATTTACGTCTTAAAATCTTTAGCTACATCGCCAACTGGAATTGATTTTTCCCATAACAATGAGCGGAAAGAAGAAATCTCCAGTGTGTGATCAATAAAATACTAAACCAATCAGTCTTTAGTAAATTTGAATCAAAGTCATTCCAGTTCCTTCACAAAGAACCTAAATAAATACTGAAGATACTTTGCAGTTTCACAAATTAAGTGAAATGCACATGAAGTCATATTTGTTTTATCAGTGTTTTAAAATATTTTCCAATCTGAGAAAAAAATAAGAATTATTTCCAGTGACTTCAATGTCAAGCTGTTGCCATGACGACGTCTGACTATGCAGAAGTCGGGTCAATTATTTTTCTGAACATATTGCATACTGTGTTTTCAAGGTTTTACAGGCTCGAGCTCCAAGAAAAAAAAAAAGACCTTAAAAATATATATATTTTTATTTTTCATAAAGTTCCTGTAAAACCAGCACCTGGTGTTGTTCTTATGGTGATGCAAATCTATGAATTCAATGTCTCTCCCTAGCCCTAAGAGTGAATGTAAATTTAATGTAAAGCTCAACTTCATCATAGTCAACCAGACTCTTTGACCTGATGTTAAAACAACAATATGAATCAATGAAAGAGGGTTTAATAAAAATAAAAAAATAATCTGTATGCCTCTTTCATGATTGTCTATTGCGGTCGTTGTTGTCCACTGTTCATCATTCTTTGTTATGAAATCAGGTCTCTCTTGTAAATGAGTCCTCAGGGCTCAGTGGGATTAACCTGTCTAAATAAAGGTTGAACAAATTAATGAATTAAATTTTTATTTATTTATTGGTTCTTTACATATTGAACATATAAAACAAAACAATCGACATAGAAAAAACTGAAGTCAAAGTTTTTTTTTATGTTGATCCCATATCAGTTCTAAATGTCACACATTATAAAATAAGGGCCCACACAATAATTACACTAAAATAAAAGACATCCAATTAACATTGTAACGTACGTCTAAATTACACCCCCCCACACACACACACTTTTAAAAAGTATATTTCATAGATATGTATTATTCTGCAATGATTGCTTTAGTTTTGTTGACAAGTGATTAAAAAAATTCTGACTAAATTATTTGGTGTAATAAAGAGTGTTTTTGCTCTATTCAATGACATTTTATTGTTCATCAGCCTAGTCTGTTCAATGAAGAAAACTGTACAGAAAGGTGTTGCTGCATCTGAGCAAAGGGCATCTGCAAAACAAACAAAAGCAGTTATTACTAACAGTCGTCCCTCGTTTATTGTGGGGGATCCGTACCCTGAAGTCCCGCGATAAGTGAAAAACTGTGAACTAGGGATAGTAGTACAAGTAGTAGGTAGTACCTTAGTTTATTTTGGTGTATATATTTATATATACAGTATATATACTTTGTATATTTTTTCAATTCAATTCAATTCAAAAATACTTTATTAATCCCAAAGGGAAATTAACTGTTGTTGTAGCTCATCTTGGTTTCATTAGTTGTTCTAGATGCTGATGTTTTGTGGAGGAAGGATCTCTTGTAGGAGTCCATCCCACAACAGATCCGAAGAAACTGGCTGCAGATGTTGATCCATCCACCCAGACCCAGCAGACCTCTCGTCCTCTTGGGCAGCAGGATTGCATGAATGCCAGGCAGAACTCCTCCCTGAGCGATGAACATTTCTTCCAGCAGCCTGCCGAGCCTCTCGTTACTGCGGACTTAACTGCAGGTGCCAGGGGACGATCTCAGTCCTCCTGTTGTCACGAGCCGTGTTTCCTGCTACCTCCAAGATCTTGACGGTCAGGCGCTCGAGCACAGCCTCCAGGTAGATGGTAATGCATCTACGGCACCTCCTTTTCAACTCTGAGCTTTTGAGATGTTATTCAGCAACTCCCAGTTGTAAAAAAAAACATCTTGTTATGGTTACACATTATAACAAATGTCCAAAAGTACTTTGAGATTTTTATTAATGAAAAGTGCGGTATAAATTGAATTTATTATTATTATTATTATTATTAAAAGTAAAAAAGGTTTCAGTAAAAATCTTTCCAGCGGCACAGCATCTCATACCAGAGGAAACAATCATCTGAAAAATGTAATTTAAACCCAGAAAAATTACAAATTAAAGTTTTCAAAAGCAAAATCACAGAATGAATGTAAGATAATTACTTCAACATGCAGCCACCCTGAGCAACAAAATTCTGGA
>JBBPBX010006657.1:56175-67805 GCA_038048925.1 Garcialebias charrua
TATATATATAGTGCTGGGCGATATGGAAAAAATCATATATCACGATATGGACTTTTTTATATCACGATAACGATATATATCACGATATATACAACACGATGTGTGTGTGTGTACAGGAAAAATTTGGACCAAAGTAGAAAAGGAGTTAATAATAATAATAATAATAATGAATTTAATTTATAACGCACTTTTCATTAATAAAAATCTCAAAGTGCTACAAAGTGCAACAAAAGCAAAAATCAAATAAAACAAGTGATAAAATCAAGTAAAATTTGAGTTTCTACTTTGGTCCAAAATTTTCCTGCAGGTGGCGGTAAAACAACGGCTGCTAATAAAACCCACGAAGAAGAAATCCGCTCTGGAAGCTGGAGTAAACAAGGCAAGAAACAGAAAAGAGAAAATGTTGCGTTTGATTCCGGTTCTGTTGTGTCTCTGGTCTGTTTTGTATTGGTTAACTGGACCCGAGTTCGGACTCGGTTGGACTCTGGGTTCGTGTCCTCTGGACCCATTTTGTCTCCGAGTTTCAGTGGAGCGAAATAATGGAAGCTAACAAGGTGAGCTTCCCCCTCTTTTTGGTAAAAGTTCTTCTTCTTGGGATGCCTGTGCAGCTGTTTCTCCTTGTTGTGACACCGGTTGAGATGCTACTTCATGCCCCTGCGTCTCGAGTTTAACAACGTAAAGCATGTGTCGCAAACCCGCGCATGTGTCAAACATAAAGCAGCGTCGTCATCTCGTATAACCACAATATGAAGCTTCTTTGCAACAGTTATTTTTTTATTCTTATTTATCACGATAGAGACGATAGAAGGAAAGTAGCATGATAGACACGTTTCTATCGTCCCCACGATAGTGGCCAAGATGATGTAGTGGCAAGGGATCTGGACTTGGGATCCGGAGGACCCTGGTTCGAACCCCAGTCACGGCATAGTTTTGTGGTGTGTTTGAGCAGCACATCTAATCACTACTGCTCCCCGGCGCACTTTCTATAGCTGCCCGCTGCCACCTGGTGGTGATTGGGTTAAATGCAGAGTCAAAATTCGTCTTGTGTGGAAACATGCATAGATGACAAAAATATGACATTATTATTATTATATTATATTATTATTATTATTATTATTATTATTATTATTATATATATATATATATATATATGTGTATATACACACTGTATATATAAAAAGGTGTTTCAAACTCTCCCCACACTCTTGCAATATTCTAAACAACATTTCTAAACGCTAAACACTCTAAAAGAGCACAGCATGTCATGATTTCACATCTCTGACATCTGCCAGCACTCTTGGCCACGCCCCCTTCTCCGCTGCAGAGCGGAGATCATGACAAGCTGCAGGAGGAAGCTTCTCCTGCAGCTTGTGGGCTGCACACAGGAACAAGAGGTTCCAGCAGGTTTAGCAGGTGCTAAATAATTTAAAATAATAAATTTTAAATAAAAATTCCATGTCGATCGTGCGGCTCATCCATCAATCTACCAACTGTGTGTCATGTCCAATCTTACTTCGAAAAACCGCGATAGAGCGAGTCCGCAAAAAAAAACGAACCGCAAATTAGCGAGTGACTACTGTAATCTGTTGTTTTGGGGGTCAAAGGTTAGATTAGAGGTGGGTTATCATAGTTTTCAAAAGGCAATAAGGACACGACAGTGGTGCTTGAACATGGCTCAATAAAATACAATTTTAGACGCTTTTAAAACTCCCTTTCCATGTGGAAGGGACCTTAATGCACTTGGATGTGACAAATCTAAAAATAAATAAATAAAACTTTAAAAAATCATCCATCCATGCTCAGACATGTAGTTTATTATACTGTACCCACATTTATATAAATATTACTATAGTGTGAGTTGTGAGCTTTGTGAGTAGATGCTACTCCTTCCCATGAAGGTACAAGTGGAGTCACAGTCTTCATATCAGCACAACTCTCAGACAGCACAGAGCTCTTCTCCATCTCTTTGGAAACGACCGTCTTATCTGAACCAAGATGGGTGAGGTCTAAATGTGAGCCATGCCTCTTCTCAGAGCAATTGTAAACACTTAGCATATATGAATATTAATGTTCCAGATTAAAGCCCTAAAGCCGAGATGGAAGAGTTAATGAGGATAAATAACAGACAGCCAAGCAGTGAAATCTCAGCACTGACATTATTTATCATCCTTAACTTTTGTCACAGCTCCTTTTTTAGTAATTAATATCATACAAGAAGGCACTTTGCACTTGGATGAGTGATCTAATTTGTTTAATATAATGAAATTAAAGGAGCTTGAATTGCTTTATGTTAATGCTTCTGATTGTCCTCGCTGCTCGGGCTGCCTCTTCAGCAGCAAATAACAGACTGAACTTGAGGATTGATGTGCGTCTCAGATCTGCCATGTTCATCAGGGAAACCATTTAACTGCCGTTTACATGCGCCAACTCTGCACCTAATTACAAACCTGAGCTCAATCAAGAGAACACGGAGTAGCCAAATATCAAAACTCTGATTACCCGATTTTGTTTTTACGCTTTGGACCAGAAAAGTTCTTAAAAGTTAAAGAGGAAAAAAATATAAAAAACAGTAAATGGAAGTGCTGCTGAAAAAAAAAAAAAAATGCATCGACAGTTTGCTAAACCCCCCAGAGTTCAGTGGCTCACATGAAGTGATGTTTAACAAGATTTACCTGCAAGTGTTAATAAAACAAGGAGCGCCATCTTGACTGTAAATGTTACAGGGACGGCCGGTTCAAACAAACCACTGGTGGGGGGGCTGGATGTTGAACAAACCCCCACTGGGCGCTCTGACATTGGAGTTAGGAGGACATAGTGTGACTTGGAGTAAAATATGACATTGGGAGCATAGAGAAGAACAGCTGGGAGCAAAAGTGCAACACACAAATGACTAGTGATGGCTCTGCAGGACCTGAGCCACAATTCTGCCCATCTGTTGGCAGAAAAACGCAACCTTAAGAAAAGAGGACCACCTATTTCATCTGGGTTGCATTTCTCTCATTCATACATGAGCAAGCGCACAATAAGATCCAAAATACTACCTAAAATCAGAAAGCTGTGTGATGTTGTGTAAACTGTAAATAAAAACAGAATTTAATGGTTTGCAAATCTTGTAAATCCATTTTTTTTTCCTTCCTTACAATGGAAAACTGCAAACACTAAATGTTTAAACAAACAAACAAAAATCATACCGTTTGGAGAAAAATATGGTAATCGATACAATAATATGGGCAATAATACATCTTGAAAAATTGGGGATTCTGTCCCACCAAGTACTCCGGTTTTCTTCCACCGACCTAAAACATGCACGACAGGTTAATTGGTGCTTTGAAATTGTCCCTTGGTTTAGGTGAATGCGTGAATGGTTGTCTCGTTTGTCTCTAAGAGTCCCTGTGATGGACGTCCAGGGTGTAACCCCGCATTTCACACAGTGGCTAATGAAGATTGGCATCAGCGCCCTGCGACCCAGAAAGGAGATGCAGTTAAAGAAAATTGATGCATTGATGTACGGATGGTTCGTCTGACCAGAAAAGTTTTATATTTTGCATGAATGTTGGGGAGAAGCTCAGACAACAGCCGTGGTTTTGGATGATGTTAACAAATGCTTCTTTTAATTTTCGCACGATCAACACATCGCATCAGTGTACGGCATGCATATTACCGTACTTTCCGCCGTACACTTTGCACCATCGTATAAGTCGCATTAGTTGCACCAGTTCAAAATGTCTAATAAAGTGGAAGAAAAAAACATTAAAAAAAATCGCTTCGCCGCATAAGTCACATCTATTTTGCATTACCGCTGACAACTCGAAAATGTGGGCCGGTGTTGTGCCAAAAATCGATTGGTTGCCAAATAGTGGCTGCGGGAACATGCACGGGAGGACTTTAACAAGAATTTAACAAGATTAACACTTAAAAACAATTATTTGTTTGCTCGACATTATAGAAAAGATATGTCTCAGTTGATCTTTTACTTTATAAATGCACTTCAACGGTCAAATCATCTGCATTTCACCTGGGCGGGGCAGTGAAATGCAACTGATCTGACGTTTGCTCCAGGAGTTCCGGAGGGAGACAAAGGTGGCTGCTATGGCAAGCCAAGTGTCTCATTAATAGCCACTTTTACCTATTTTTGAGACATTTGGTTTGCCACATTAATAATAATAATAATAATAATAAACTTTATTTGTATAGCACCTTCCTACAATGCCTTGCATTGACCAAGGTGCTTAACAGGATAAAAAGATGAATAAACTGGAACAATAAATCAATGAAAATAGAATAGGAAACAACAGCAATAAAAGAAGGCAATGGAAATAAAAAATGCTACATACTAAAATAACACTAAAATAACACAAGTAATAAAAGTTACCGGTACACACTGAAAGCTTTTTTGAACAAGTGGAAATAAAAAGGCAATGGAAATAAAAAAATGTTACATATTAAAATACCAAAAGTAATAAAAGTTACACACTGGAAGCTTATTTGAACAAGTGGAAATAGAAAGGCAATGGAAATAAAAAATGCTACATATTAAAATACCAAAAGTAATAAAAGTTACACACTGAAAGCTTTTTTGAACAAGTGGGTCTTCAGTCTGGTTTTGAACAGAGTCAGATCAGAGGTGGCACGCAGCTCAAGGGGGAGACTGTTCCAGGCTTTAGGGCCGGCAACAGAAAATGAAGGGCCCTCTAGTGTCTAGTCAAGGGCCCTCTAGTGGCTGAAAATGGTAGTGTTCAATCTAAAAAAGCTAAGTCTGGTCCTCTGGACATTCAAAAAACAAAACAAAACAAAGCAAAAAAAATTTTGTAGAAACGTTTCGTCTGTCGTCCGAAAGACTTCCTCAGTCTGAGATGCTGTATTCAGGATTATTGAGCATGCATCAGGGTAGTATTCAATATTTTTCAGAATGAATGAAATCGTCAGATCGTAGCCAAAAAATGGGTTATAAATATGGGGAAAAAACATATATTAGTTGCTTTGGTGTATGTCGCAGGACTTGCAAATTTATGCAAAAAGGTGCAACTTATAGAGTGAAAAATACGGTAGTCTGATAGATTAGCTGGACACTAACTCAAATATATTTGATGTAATTTATATCTAATTATAGTACTTACTGGATTCAGATGGCCCAGATTAATATATTTCTGATTAAATAGGCCATTAAGAGTGACAAACTAAGGTAAAATGACCAAGATTAAATCTTGTTAACATTTGCGCCCCAGAGCCCGAGTCTCTCCTACTTAATTAAATGAGACCTCAGATAAGTCCTGGCTAATAGTTTGCCCCCAAGCTCAACTTCTTCCTCACTGAAAGGCAAAATTCGAACATTTATATAATACTTCAACGTTTCTCTCCTCCCACAGATCCTGATTCATACATTCAGTTCAAGAACTAAAAAAAGCATAATCCTTTTTCAAACTGGCTTCTTTTCATTGGATAACATCTCCTAAAGCCCGATTTAAAGCACCATTTCTAAGTTGTCTAACTTGTTGCACATCAGACCCATTAACAAAAGATCTGATCGACTTATTGTAGGTCTGGTCAGTGGATGAATTCTGCTGCAGAGCCCAAAAGGGAAAGTTAAGAAAGCGAAAGGGGATCAATGAGCTCAGAAATGTTTGTGAAGATGAGTGGAAAGAGAGCACTCGGGTGACAGCTTTCCTATAGAGCTGCCAATCATGTGCACAGCACCTGCTGACTCTGAAGAAGACTCCCCTGACCAGCGGAAAACTTATTGATCTGAAGTCTCACATTCCTTCTGCACTATTCTTTAGCTGTCTTGTTTGCCTCCGCTTCTTATTCACCTGTCAGCCGGCCAATTAGCTGTGGATTCTGCTCAGAGTTCTTCTTCTTCGTGTCAAACACAGTGCTGACATCATCATCATCAGCCAGCAAAGATTTCTGAACTGGTGCTGCTCCTTCAGTTCTGAGCAGTTCTGATAGCTCATCCAACAGGATGGAACAAATGCAGTGCGTTGAAATACAAGAAACGTCTCTTCAGAAATAAAGGTAGTGTTAAAACTCACCAAAAAAAAAGGGTTTTCTTTGACTTTTTCCTACTTTAAATGTGAAACACCACGTGCATATTTGTAGTTTATTCAATTTAACTAAGGTTTGAAACAATAATCAGCGTTACGCGGCACACAGGACTAGTTCAGTAGGCAGAAAGATTGGAAATACTAGAGGTGTTTATTAGAAAACTTTGTTGAGCTGCTCCCTTCTTCAGGGGTCACCAGAGCGAGCATATTGCACGAGAGATTTGGCCGTTGTTTTACACTGGACGTAGGCCTGTCGCGATAAACAAATAAATTAATCGCATGATAAATGAAAATTATCGATCTAATTTTTATTTATCGGCTTTCTTGTTTCTTTGTGTCTCTCTCTTTCTACTGAAGACACTGGATGATAAAAGGCTCAACTCCGGTGCTCTTCACTGACCTTTCTCTTTAAAATCCATTTTAACCGTCGAATATCGCGTTTTTGGATCGATAAGAGCAGCTAAACTGAGAAGCTAAGCTACGAGCTAAGCTAACAGGCCGACCTCGGGGAAAAAACCTCCGTCTTGTCGAAGCTCCAAAATTCACGGTTGAAACCCGTGCCTTCGTGTAAAAAGTTTTTCTCTGCAAAAAGAAGCTGAGAACTTGTTTACTGATTTTTTTTTTTAAATTAAAAGCTTTGTGTGAAAAATGCTATGCTAAAGAGCTCAAACCACATCGAGCGTCCGCCATTTTGAGAACCGAAGAGAGACAGCCCATGCCTCGTCAACGAGCCTCCCTCCCATTTTTCTTAGAGACACGCTGCTCGCTCCCTCACTATCCATCCTTGAGTTCAATCAATCTTATACTGCCATCCAGTGTTTGAAAAAAGGTACTACAGGTAGTCCCCGACTTACGAGCGCTCTGACCTACGAGGTTCCGGACTTACGAGCTGGCGAATTTTTGGAAAAAACGCAAAAAATACCGAGTTTTTCTGTGTTTTTTCACCACAGTTCGTTAGCTAAACATGTGGACACACGTTTCCGATCATTTTTATGCACTCGTAAGCAGTTTTTCGATGAAAAACGAGTGTTTGTAGTCGCGCTAGCAAAACCGTTCCAACTTACGAGCGAAATTCCGGACTTACGAGACAGCGGCCGTTCCACGTGGCGTCCGTTCCAAGTTACGAATTTTCGCTTTACGAGCGCCTCGGAGGAACGGAACTCGCTCGTAAGTCGGGGACTACCTGTACATGCAAAACAAATTAAAACTTTCTTCTTAAAGTTGACAATAATTGCTAATTATTGTAAAATTTCAAACATTATTATCCTTTATCGCAATAATTTCTGAGACAATTAATCGCTCAGCAATATTTTTATCATGACAGACCTAGCTGGACGCTCTTCCTGACGCAACCTGGGCTCGAACTCGCAACCTCAGGATAACAAGAACGCTAAGGAGTTTTCATTTTTTTAACAAGGAGTTTTTAGTAATGAGACTGTTTCTGATTTGAGTTTTCAATCAAAAAGTGAATTCTACTTCAGCTGCTCCTTTGAAACTTTAGATCAAATGAAAAAAGTAAAATGTAAAACCGTCCTTCAATTATTTATTGAGCATGAACTTTCTTGTACTTCACATATTAAAAAAAACAGGCCTGTTACTCCTGAAACCCTGAATGTCAAAAAAAAAAAAAAACCCTTCCTGGTTCATAACTGTGAATGTTCATGCTGAGGTTGGGAGTTGGAGGAGCTGGGTGGGCAGAGGAGGTGTTTGATAGCTTCCTCCAGAGCTGTCCACGGTGTGTGTCGGTGTGGCTTCAGGGAGCTGTCTGTGTGGAGCTGATTGCAGCGCCTCTCATTATGTGGCCGGTGGCTGTAATGGAGTGTGACAGCAACGCGCTGCGCTCTGGATCTCTGTCCTTACAGCCTGCAAAGCCAATTAAACACATTCTGCCCTTCTCTCCTGACTGTCAAGCCCCACTTTACTCTCAATCACTCCATCCTCCTGTGCTAGCCCCAGCTCCTCATCCACCTCCCGGCGTTTGCAGACCACTCTTTCCAACCCTACCAGCAGCACATCTCCAAGCTCAATAACTAGTCCTTCTTTTGCTTCTGGCTCTCATTTCCTGACGTCTACGTTCCCACTCAGAACTCCACTTGTGTCTGCCCTCTCCGCCCTGCACACCTCAGCATTCTCCAACTCAAAGCCTGTCTCCAAGTGTTTTTTCCGTAAAGCATGACTCCTTTCAGGGGGGGATGAGAAGTGCAGGGCTGCAGGGAGGGGAAGCCTCTGATGGCAGCTTCTCTCTGTGCTACCACACACACACAAGAAAAAAATAGCGAAGCAGAGGAAGAGAGCACTTCTAGGTTCCTCGAGACCCAGAGCAGTCACAGCCACTTAGGAGGAAAAATGCCCCGCAGCACCAAAAACACACATAGTTCATTTATCACTCCTTCATAGTGCCCTAAAATGTGCAGAAAAAAAAATATTGATTTTTTCAATGAATCTAGATTCTTAGTCCAGGCGATTCAGAATCGATTCTAAAAGCCCCAAAATATATATATATTTTTACATTAAAACCCAAAAGATGAAAATAAAGTCCACAGTCCACAGTGACTGGTCTGAATGACTATAGACCGGTGGCCCTCACCCCGATAGTCGCTAAATGTTTTGAGAAACTGGTCATGTCCCACATCAAGACAGCCGTCAACATCAACGAGGACCCTCATCAATATGCATACCGTGAGAACCGATCAACAGAGGACGCCATCTCCTCCGTGGTCCACACTGCTCTCACCCACCTGGATCAGAAGGACTCATACGTGCGTCTGCTCTTTGTGGACTTCACATCTGCCTTCAACACCATGATCCCCCAAACTCTGATAGACAAACTATCCACACTTGGACTAAGCCCCTCTATTTGTAACTGGGTCTTAGACTTCTTAACAGACAGACCACAGTCCGTGAAGATCCACAACTTCTCCTCCTCCACCATCACCCTCAGCACTGGCTCTCCTCAGGGATGTGTGCTGAGCCCTCTTCTGTTCACTCTGCTCACATATGATTGTATAGCCACACATCCAGGCTGTCATATTGTTAAGTTTGCAGATGATACAGCTGTGGTGGGATGCATCACAGATAATGATGAATCCAGCTACAGACAGGAGGTGGAACATCTGGAGAGCTGGTGCAAAGAGAACAACCTTCACATGAATGTGAAGAAGACGAAGGAGATGATTGTGGACTTCAGAAGGAACAAACACACCCACACCCCACTGTATATAGGTGGATCTGCGGTGGAGGTGGTCTCCAGCTACAAATACCTGGGTGTACACTTGAATGATAACCTCAGCTGGAGCAATAACACCACCAGCCTGATCAAGAAAGGTCATCAGAGACTCTACTTCCTCAGACGGCTGAGACGAGCCGGTCTGAGAAGCCCAGTCCTCACCTCGTTCTACAGGTGTGCAGTGGAGAGCGTCCTGTGCTCCAGCATCAACGTGTGGCATGGAGGCTGCACAGTTGCAGAGAGAAAAGCTCTGCAGAGAGTGGTGAAGGCTGCACAGAAGTCTGTGGGAGTCAGTCTCCCCACCATCACAGACATTTACACCTCCAGATGCAGAAAAAGAGCCACCTGCATCATGAAAGACCTCACTCACCCAGCACACTCACTCTTTGCACCACTCCCCTCGGGACGGAGGTTGAGGAGCATCAAATGTAGAACCACTAGACTGAGAAACAGCTTCTACCCTGAGGCTGTCAGACTCATGAATAAATAAATAATAAGAATAAACACTGCAAAATGTCACATCATACTGATACTGTACTGATCTGTTTCTTGTTGCTGCGTTCATCTGTGACCATCTGCTCATGTTCGTGCTGCTGTTTATAATGATGTTTTTCTACTACATTAGGGCTTAGTGTATTACTAGCTGATGTGATGTCTCTCTTAGTTAATCCTAGATGTTATTATTGTATTTCTCTTGCATTTGTTGTTGGATGTAACTGGGACCCTGTGTACATAATCTCGTTTTCAACACATGTACTACATGCGGTGCAAATGACAATAAATTCTCTCTGACTCTGACTCTGACTCTAAAACCATATCTCATAGTATATGAAAAAATACATAAAATGAAAGGTGGCAAAAAGAAGAAGAAATCTTATTGTATCTGCCCCTTTTTTTTCAAAAACAAAACAAGTTCAAACAATAATCTTCTATAAGTAACAGAGCGAAAAGCTAACCTAATACTGGTTATTTAAGTTACAGAATTTAATGCATTCCTGTATTATTTGTTCCTATTTTTGGTATAAATATCAAACGATGCAAAAAAATTGATACAATGAGGAATCTAAAATTATTGTTTTAAATAAATGTTCCATTTGTTTACATTGTTGTTTAATGTTTTCAGTTTAAAATTATTGTTTTAAATAAATGTTCCATTTGTTTACATTGTTGCCTAATATTCTCAGTTTAAAATTATAGTTTTAAATAAATGTTCCATTTGTTTACATTGTTGTTTATTCTTTTCAGCTTGTCAGTTACAAAACTGAAACTAAATTTATGACCATTTTAATAGAAAAATAGTCTTCTGGATCGAAAAATCGATTTTGAATCGAATCGGAACACCAAAAATCGGAATCGAATCGATTCTCCAGACACTGAGAGATTTGCACCCCTAGCACACACACACACACACACCGAGTAGCCACACATGTGTTTGTTTGTGTGCTTACTACCAGAACTCCACTCCCACTTTTTAAGTGGTTAAAATCATATCCTCAAAGTCCAGTCTGCAACATGGCCGAAAAGCTCATCTGACATCTTTCCTCCTTCAGTAAAGTGCCCTGACAGCGCCGATCATGTAGCTGCAATAAGCAGAATTCACTCCCTTTCCTGGAAGCACGTCGATGGGTGTGTGCACGTGCACTGCAGAGAAGTGAGTCCGGACAAAGGGAGGAGGGCATAAAAAGAAGATTTGGTACCTGTTTTGAACCAGCCATCATCTGTAAAAGACTCTCGTGTCTCCTGAGGTTTATTCCAGTACTCTTTAAAGACAGACGGACCGCGGACTAGCAGCTCTCCTTCTTTACCCTCCAGACCTGGTCGGACCTGCAGCAACAGTAAAACAGAACAAATCAGAGGAAAGAAAAAGTCCCAAGTTTAGTTTGAATAAGTAATTTAATAAGTTGAATAATTTGTCTGGTAGCATCATATGGAGCAACTGGACAAAATAAAAACTTTGTAGTAAAGCCTAATTAATTATTGCACCGGGGTAACACAAGTTAGTTCCTGGTGTGATCAAACTGTGCAATGACTGGGATATGGCTCATCCACTAAGTTTGTGCCAATTTGTGGTTTAAACCTTCAAAATCCCAGGATTTTATTTTTCATGATGTTCAAAAGGACTGCGAAAGGAAAGTTTTGTTTTGCAAAAAAAAAAGAAAGAAGGGGGGGGGCGCATTTCAATAAGCCAAAACTTTTTTTAAACGATCTCATGAACATTTTTTGTTTACAAATCATCATTGTACAAACTATGATTTTCCCAAAAGCATATATCAAAGTACCACAAAAATATTATTATTATTATTAAAATATTATTATTTTAGGAATCTCTTCTTCCTGCTTTTTGTTAGATGATTTTGTGAAAG
>JBBPBX010006658.1:27925-48683 GCA_038048925.1 Garcialebias charrua
AACATTATACAAAGTACATTGTGAGGACCAACTGTTCCTTATGGGGCCCAAAACCCCCATAAGATGAAGTGACCATGGTGGGTTAGGTTTAGAACTAAGGTGTGAAATGAGGATGGTTTAGGTTTAGGGTTCGGTATGTACTGGTAATGGTTAGGTTTAGGCTAAGGGTTAAACTATAAAAATGTATAACAAATGAATGGAAGTCAAGGTTAAAATCACTGTAAAAAAAAAAAAGACAAATGTGTGTGTGTTTTTATGTGTGTGTTCTTTTAGAAGCATCTGTATATTACGGTATGTTTTTCAGTACTGAAAGTCAAATTACTCAAATGTTATTGTATCTTCTTTCAGTTTTGATGTTCAGTGCCATATTCACTAGCTGTTATAATGAAATGCACAATCTATCTCTCTAAAGCTAAGATGACTAAATACATTTTTGTTCTAAGAGTACCAGGAATGTTAAAACTTAAAGTGGAAAACTGTTTTGATGTTAAATTTATAGAAACACATATAACTTTGAACTCTGGATGAAAAAAAAAAACTTTTCTTACACAGAAATCGGATCATCAAACACAAAAACACAGATCAGATAATTGCTCAGACCTACTTTGTAGCAGTATAACTAAAACATTCATGCACATCCCCCATTGTTTAGCAAGGTAAAAATAAGCGCAATAGTTTACTATGCACATTGCATATTTAAAGTCTGCTAAAAGGTTTTGGCTTTAAATTTAAACTAAAAAGAACATTTGAAAAAACAATATTGATTTAGTTCAGCAGTTGATTTTGAACCATCTCTGGTGAGAAGACACGGTAAATCAGTGGATGCTAAAACAGCTGGCACAAGCACCAACAGCAGCCCACACAGATAACATAAACAATTGAAACCTTTTACAATTGCCTTCTAGCCACACAAGGTCAAACACAATTATACCATGTACTGTACCTCTAAATTTATTGCAGAAGATTTACAATGGTACACTGCAGTTAAAGATGATGACGTTCTTGACCTGATATACAAACATTTTAGGCAGTATAGTAAAGGCAGTATTTCCATCCATCCATCCATCCATTGTCTTCCGCTGGTTCAGAAGTTGGGTTGCGGGGGAAGCAGCTTAAGCAGGGCATCCTAGACATCTCTTTCCACAACCACATTGTCCAGCTGTTCTGGGAGGACCCCAAGACATTCCCAGGCCTACCAAGAGATGTAGTCTCTCCAACTTGTCCTGGGTCTTCCCCGGGGTCTCCTCCCAGTCGGACATGCACAATGCACCTCCCCTGGAAGGTGCCCAGAGAGCATCTATCCACAATATTCCTGAAGGTGGCACTGTATTTGCGATTATGGGACTTACTTCCGTTTGACCCCGGAAGTAGAATTTCTGCATTGGCTCCTCGTTGTTTACTTGTTTATCTGTGCGCGTCGTTGAAGTTCTGTTAAAGTTCTGTTTTCTGTTATTTTGAGCTAATATTGTCACGAAGATGTCTTGTGGAGCTCTGGTACCTGTTGCGCTGTTCGTGGCTGTACGAATAATCAGACGAAGCTGAATTTGTGGCTGCAACTAGTGTGTGTTGAACATGCTCCGAAAACAAAAACCTGCATCCTTCTTTGTGGCTGGGCTACGAGAAGCAACCTGAAAAAAAGACTCTGTATCCTCCAGAGGATCAGGTATGATTTAAGAGACAGCTTTTAGTGTTATTTTATGTAGTCAGTGATTAAATGATACTAATATTTTCGTGCATAACTGGCAAATAAACACACGCACCTATATACTGTATGTATGCTGTCTGTGTATATTTATTTATACTGTATATATAATATAGGTGTGTGTTGTGTTTATATATATATATATATATATATATAATATAGGTGTGTGTGCTTATTTATATATATATATATATAGATGTGTGTTTATATATAATATAGGCGTGTGTGTTTATATATATATATATATATATATATATATATATATATATATATTTATATATATATATATTTATATATATATATATATATATATATATATATATAATATAGGTGTGTGTGTGTGCGTGGGTTTCTTTTATATATAATCTAGGTGTGTTTGTGTGTGTTTATTTATATATATATATATAATCTAGGTGTGCGTGTGTGTGTGCGTTTATTTATATATATAATCTATGTGTGTGTGTGTTTAGTTATATATAATTATATATATATATATAATCTATATATGTGTGTGTTTGTGTGTGTTCATAAATGAACCCTAATGTTTGTATACTGTACTTTTCTTTTCCTCCTTTCTGTTATATTTCTGCATAAGGTGAGTTCCAGGGATGGATGGATGACGCTCCAGTTGGTCCAGGGATGGATGACGCTCCAGTTGGTCCAGGGATGGATGACACTCCAGTTGGCCCAGAAGTTTGTGTGCAGTTATGTACCACAGCAACAAATGAGTGAAAATATAATTTCTATAAATAAATCTGCGTTTGAAGTGCATTTGGTGTTTCTGTGTTTCACCTTCTTTATTTCAATAAGATACGTTGTTTAATGTATAGGGCAGCCGTGGTGTAGTGGTAATGGCAGTCGTCTCCCGATCAGAAAGTTGGCGGTTCGACTCCCGGGACCCGCACTATGTGTCGTTGTGTCCTTGGGCAAGACACTTAACCCTGAGTTGCTCCCGGTAGGACTGGAAAGCACCTTGCATGGTAGTCTGCCGCCACCGGTTTATGAATGTGTGTAGCATTCAATATATGTGTAGCACTTTGAGATTTTCAGTAATGAAAAGTGCGTTATAAATTGAATTAATTATTATTATTATTAATGTCTAATGAGAAGTTCTACTGCAAATAAAAAAACTAGATGTGATTGTTTTTTTGGCAACTTACCAGTTTAGTTTTTTATTGACAAGTACAAAACTTAGAAACATGCACGTTGCTGTGGTTCCTCCTCCAGGAGGAGATTGATAAGAATAAAAGCTATAATTATAAATTTTAGGCTGATTGGTAACTCTAAATTGACCCTGGGTGTGAGTGAGACAGGTCCCTCTTGTAAATGAGTCCCCGTGGCTCAACGAGGCAAGCCTGTATAAATAAAGGTTGAATGAATGAATGAATAAACTAAAAACATTTGAAACTGAATACAATATGAGAACTGTGGGTGATTTGATGTCTTTTAATGAAAATGATTGGCTGCAGAATAAATACAAGAATAAATACCAGGTCAAATACACTCAACAAGAAATGATGGGCAGTTTCTGATTTTAAACAAACTGGAACAGATTCCTCATCATGTGGGACCACTGGACGACCACTGGACGACCACTGGACGACCACTGGACGACCACTGGACGACTGGAGCAAGCAGCAAACCCCTCCGGAATCCAAGACGATGGAACTCGGCCCTTCACTCGTCTGTACCTTAAAAAAAAAAAGAATAAAACTGTCATGTTTGCATCACAAAGTCTAAAATAAGACCAAGTTTGCTACTCAAAGTAGAAAGAATAAATACAGTTGCTCCTACATTTTTTACTCATTCACAAAGATATACTGTAATGTTCAATTTTATATTGATTTCAGTAATTTTATCTTAGATTTACTTTAATATTTTTGAATTATTGTGCCAGGTGCTTGTGTCATTACTTGTTCTTCTGCTCCTGCGTCTCAGAGTAAGTGTGTCTGTCAACTTCAGCGTGGGAGACCAGTCTGTGACTTGTGTGCAGGCCTTCCTGAAAAAATAAATATTTCAATAGAACAAATGTAGTAATAACCAAAAGATGAACTTGTGTTATGGAATATTTTCTGTACAAACAGCATCCCACTGCTTTATTCACATGAGAGTAACAGGGACCTACAATCAAAACAGTACTACAGTGTATGTGCAGTATGTATGTATATACTGTATACACACATACACACAGCATATGTATGTACTGCAAATGTATTACACACACATGTAGTTATATTATTTATCCACAGATTTGTTTAGTAAATACTTTAACAGATGCTAACGCTACATGCTAAGCTAACCACAGCTAGTAGACGGTGCTAAATCATGAAGAAAAAAACAACAACAGCTCCAACACAGAGAAAATTATACTCTCACATTGTTCTGAAATTGTTTCACAAAATGATTTATGTAGAATATTTTGTTTACCGGAGAAAACGTGATCTGAACACGACGTCTTCGAGAGCAGATCAGACAGAGGAGGGGCAGCTGTCAGCTCCTCCGATGGAGATAAATCCTTCACGTTTACTTATTTTTGGGATGAAGTGAAAACTGCGCTTTGAACAAACGTCTACCCGACAGGAACACCCACTAACCCAACACGAAGTAACCATTGCAATTAATTAGAAAAAAAAAAACAAAAACAAACGTGAAACACACAGCCAGTAGACTGGGCTTTAACTGCTGCTCTCACTTCCGGCGGAAGTCGTTCCCATAATTCGCGCAAGGCATCATGGGGCGTAGGAATATTGTGGATACCAGATGCCCAAACCACCTCAACTGGCTCCTCTCAATGTGGAGGAGCAGTGGTTCTACTCCAAGTCTCTCATGGATAACTGAACTTTTCACCCTATCTTTAAAGGACAACACCCACCTTGACAGTAACAAATCACCATATTGGACAATTACTGTAGTAGAATATGATGTCTATTTTCATTTTTGCATTTGGGCCAGGCGAGTATAAAAAACAAACAAAAAAACAACGGATTCCCGGAAACCTCCGGAAACTCCGCCGGATTGCCGAAGTCTGGAGTGACATCAATACAGGCTCCTCTCAGAAGGCATGAGTGAGTTCGCGATGGAGGCTTATGAGAGTGAGAGCCTCGGATCCGCGCTCAGAATATGATAGACATCAGTGTACGATCACAGGATTAATCAACACGCAGATTTATTAACAAGGGAATATTAAAAATGTTTCGCTTTTTTCCCTCTCTCTCTCTGAGCATTGGAGGTGTTGGTGCTGTCTGCGTGCGCTGTTCACTGCAGCCAGCTGTTCAATTATTACTGAGGAAATATTAAAAATGACACGACCGGACTACTTGTAAAAGTTACTTTCGTTTTTTTTTTCCTCTCTCTGATCATCGGGGGTGCTGCTGATGTCTGCGCGCGCTGATCACTGCAGCCAGCTGTACAATAATTACTGAGGAAATATTAAAAATGACACGACAACTTGTACAGCTTAGCTCCACGCCACGTTTGGAGCAGCGCTCCAGCTTCATTTCTGAAGAAGTTTATTTGAGCGGGACCTACCCGCATTCAACTGTGGTCTTATGAATGACCCGAGGAGGATTAAATGGCAGGACCAGTAGCACTGGTCTGTGCGGGAATAGCGCAGGTTTGACTTATGAAAGGGGTAAAAAGCCGAGCCGACTTCATGAGGAAATTAATGAATTTGTCACGAGCGAGCGAATTAAATAGTGTCCTACGTGGATGCGCGACCTCTAAATATTTCCTGGTGCAGTTGTGGGTACAGCTGGACCAGCGCTCTGTTTTTATTTATTTTTTAGAACTTTTTAACACGGCTGCAATAATGAAGCTACGTTGATGCATGCTTGTTATAACTCTGCATGTATTCAAGGCGGAAACTTCAGTGACGTCAATGCCCATATATGGAGAGGGGCAGATCTTCCCGGAGCTGCTGCTAAAAACTGCTAAAAAACATGAAATAACACATTTAGCGTTATTTCTCTACAATATAAATAAATGCTACAGTTTCATTATTTAATTAACTACTAAATATTAATGGCGATGCAATTTGAAAACATGGTGGGTCATGTCCTTTAAGGGAGAGTCCAGCTGCAGAGGAAACTCATTTTGACTGCCTGTATTTGAAATCCCATTCTTTTGGTCACTACCCAGAATTTGTGACCATAGCTGAGGGTAGGAACGTAGACCGAACGGTAAACAGATAGCTTTGCTTTACAGCTCAGCTCCCTTTTCACCACAGTGGACTGGTGTAGAGTCCACAATACTGCAGATGCTGCATCAATCCAGCTGCCAATCTCATACTACATTCTTCCCTCGCTCATGAACAAAACTCCAAGATACTTGAACTCCTCCACATGAAGTAGACCCTCACCCTCAACTTAAAGAGAGCAATCCACCCTTTTAAAGTTGAGGACCATGGCCTCAGATTTGGAAGTGCTGATTCTCATTCCAGCTACTTCACACTCGGTTGCAAACCTCTCCAGTGAGAGCTGAAGATCATTGCATGGCGCCAACTCATCTGCAAAGAGTAGAAATGGAATCATGAGGCCACTGACCTGGGATCCCTCTGCTCCCTGGCTGCACAGAGGAATCATGTCCATAAAAGTTATGAACAGAATCTGTGACAATGGGCAGCCCTGGCGGAGTCCACCTCCCACCCTTAAGGGATCCGACTTACTACCGGCAATGCAAATCAAACTCTCGCACCACTTTAAAGGGGACCAAACAGCCCATTTCAATGGGCCCACAATCGCATAACGGCACACTCCCCACAATGTACCCCGAGGAACAGCGTTGAATGCCTTCTCCAAGTCCGCAAAACACATGTAGACTAGATGGGCAAACTCCCATGACCGCTCAAGGACACTAGTGTGGGTAAAGAGCTGATCTGGAGTTCTGCAACCAGGATGCAACTCCAGTACCCCTGAATAAACCTTACCAGGGAGGCTAGAGCACACCCTCATGTCCCTCATTTTGAAGAGGAGAACCACCACCCCAGTTTGCCAATCCAGTGGCACTAGTATTTCATTACCTGAATTTCACAAAACTGTATTTCACAGAAAAATGTGTGTTAGGGATTTATACCAACATGAAGAACAAGGATAGGAAGAACTGTGAGATTTTTTTAATTTTTTCCCTGCTAAAAAGTGACAAATATATCTTGGTTTGAGTGGACATAGATCTGCACAAACCAATATATCTTTGTTACTTTTTATGATTTCAAATATTTAAAAGTGATCCTTTGTATCTTTTAAAGCTGTAGCCACAGCTAAAAAAATGTTTTTTATATCTGATTTCAGGTTAGAATATGTAACAATTTTACAGGAAAATAACACTTTTTCTGAAAAGAAAAAAGGAAAATAAACACTATTTTAATCATAAAGGGGAGGTTATTCATTTCTTGTTCCCCACATCTTCTGGAATTAATATTACGAGCAAAAAATAATTAGAAAATTTTAATTTAACAAGTTGTGAAATAAAACAATAATGGACAGTGCAAAACAAATATTTGCAATCAGTTTTTTTTATATATATAATTTTATTTTTCCAAGTCAGATGCTCAGATTCCATTTTGACTGAAGGTAAACAATGAGAACATAATTACTTGGTATTATCTGTTTGACCACTGTTACAGATTTTCATTGAAGGCACGTCTGCTATAAAAGTTTATTTTCAGCTGCAAAGTAACAACAACTGAGGCGAAAATGCAAGACCTACAAAAGAACAGGCAAAAAGAACAGTAAGGTGAAAAAAACAGAGCTTAACTGACAAGGGGAAGGACACACTATAAATACACTGCTCTAATGGAACACAGGTGAACCAAAAGAAGTCACAAGGGTGGGAAAACAATGCACACACAGAATGTGAAACAAGACAAAACACAAACAATTTATGAATCCTAAAGCTGAAACATTCAATTGAAAATATTCAAACACACAATTTAATATTGCTGCACTGTTAGTTTTTAGCAAAATAACCACATAAACGTGTCTATGGCAAAAAGCATTTTGCCTTGAAGTAGAAAATGCCTCCCTACAATTGCATTTCAGACATCTGGGTTGGCCTTTATCATCTTCTTTCTTCGAGTGAACTGCTCCCAAAGATTTTGTCTGTATAAATAATTTAGGGGCAAAAATAAGGACATGACAGGGAGTTAGTAAAACATTTAAACTAACTTTAGTAGATTATGGTTCCATCTTTTTTTGTCCTATTTCTTTTAAAGACCGTGTAAAGTGAATTTCAACATTTTCTTCAATAAACATTATAAATGTCGTAATTGTAATCTTGTAAATGAGTAAAAAGTCTCAAAATTGTAGCTCAATTAATTTTGGAGTTATAGATCAAACTGTGTATAAACACATTTCTCTTTCAGGATTTTTTAGGCGTGGTTTAAATGTGACCGCGTTTCGTCACGCGGTCACAAGCCCCACCCCCTGCAGCTCCAGCCGTTATAAATGCGTTCTTCGGTGGAGCCGTTCACTCGCTACCGACCGTCTCCCTCCAGTACTGGCGTGCTGCTGGAGCGACCACATGCCACCTGCACCTCCGCGCACCTCCGCCCCCCCCCCGCGCGCGCGCGCGTGTGTGTGGCGATCAGACCCCGCATGCATGTGACCGGGTCGCGCGCGCGCGTGTGTGTGTGTGTGTGTGTGTGGCGATCAGACCCCGCATGCGATGTGACCGGTTCGGACCGCGAGTCCGCGTGTGTGTGTGTGTGTGTGTGTGTGTGTGTGTGTGGCGATCAGACCCCGCATGCGATGTGACCGGTTCGGACCGCGAGTCCGCTCATCTTCTAAAATAGCGCTGATTATAACAGCGGAGTTATGTGTCCTCAACTTTAAAAACATAACCAGAGTTGTTAGTGCACTAAAAACAGCGTAACTCTTGGAAAAAGGAGCTGCTGGAAGCCAGAACTCAGATAAAAACAGAGCAGGTGATCTCTGCTTCCCCCGTATGCCTCCCCACACAGCTCAGCTCTGAAGGGGGCTGGACATGGCGCAGTACTGCGCTGAAATCACGCCCACGTGCGACACGCCCCCAGCGTTCTAGAGCAAGTCAAAATCATGTTTTTTCATGATTTTTGAGACTTAATTTTATAAGGAAATCAATGTTTTTAATCAGTCAGATTTATATGGGTGATTAATAACACATATTTATGCCGTGTGACAAAATAAAAACACAAATTTAATTTCACTTTACACGGTCTTTAACTTGTTTGTTTTTCAATCCAAAGGGAAAGTAAATTTTACTTTTTAAGTTGGAGGTCAGACAGAAATTCAAGCACATCTAATCGAAATGAACAATTGTGGACTTTGAATTACTAAGATAAACATTGTTGGAGAAGACTGAATTAGGACATGAAAGAACTTTAACAAGAGAAGAGATTTCCTTCATGCCTTTGAGTCAGGCACTTGTTGACATTTGCAATGCTTGAGGCATCATAGATTAGATTGTATCAATGACATGTATATTTACATTGGAACAATGTACTGTACTTGTACTTACTGAAAATGAAAAAAGTTATTACCAGAAATAAAATTTATTGTAATAGCATTATGCAGTGTAATTCTTTATAAACTACAATGCCAAGCTTATGATAATCCAGTACAAAGCTGAAAAAGTACATTTAGGATGGATTTAATGTTTAAAAACATCTTAAATAACCTTAAAATACTCTTACTAGCAAACCAAATATGTATATATTTTTTTCATTTGCAATTGATCCACTCAAGTAGTACAATGGGAGGTCAGGCTCCTCTCTTGTGGAAGCAACTTCTAGATTCTGTCCATGAGGCTGACACCTCGTTTACTTTTCAAAGTCAAAAGTCAAAGTCAACTTTATTGTCAGAACTGCAATATGTACAGGACATACACAGGACCGAAATTGCATCAGTTTTAAGATTAGGCTTAAGTCTTTACTTTTTGATAAATCCTAATGTTAGGGTCAGTTTGGGTTTCCTGAGCTAGCCCTTAGTGCTGCTGCTATAGGCTTAGACTGCTGGAAGACAAATTGACCACATTTCATCACTCTGCTGCTGTCTTTACTTGCTCCACTCCACCTGTTTGTATTTGTAATTATTTATATCCTTAACATGTTTTTTTTTGTCTTTCCTTCAATGGAATGTATTGTTGGACCTGTCATTCTATGTTTATCTGTTTCTCCTTCCTTTCCTCTCAAACCCCAACTGGTTGAAGCACTTGGCCACTCATCATGAGCCTGGTTCTGCTGAATGTCAGTGTTTTCAGGCGGGACAGGAAAGAAGCCAGTTGTGCAGGCAGGACACGGGAGGCAGACGTAAAAATGAAATAATTTTAATAACAACGTAAAGCGGCTGACATGACAGCAAACTTACATGACTAGGAACAAGCTTGGAACAGGACAGACCAGGACAGGACAAGGACTATACCCAATGACAAACCGACAAATAACAGGACTAACAGATAGACTTAAATACACAGGCAGGACATGAGACGAGGGTGAAACTAATCATAGGCAATTAAAACAAGACACTAAGGAGGACAGACAAGGAGGGCCCACTGAAGGGTGCCATCCTTACAGTACCCTTCCCCCAAGGAAGCCCCTGGCATCCCCAAGAAACCCACTCCAAAAGAATAGGGCTGGAGGAGGGAGGAACTGCAAGGGTGGAGGGCACAAGGAACACACAAGGACCAAAACAAAACCAACATGATCAACGCACGGGATCTAAGCTAAACACACAGGGAACACAGAAATGGCCAGATGGCCAGGAGACCATCCCAAGGCTGGTCAGACATCAGGGTGGGCAGCCAGTAGACCGTCCATCACTGGGCCAATGTTCAGGTGGATGATCTTGAGGACGTCCAATGGGCCGCAGCAGGTCAAGTTGGTGGCGGGGAGGCCATCCAGCATGGGGCTAAAGTTCCGGCTGTCCAATGGGCCAGAGCAGGACAGATGGGTGACAAAGGGGTTGTCCGACATTGGGCCAAGGTTCAGGTAGCCGGCCAAAGGAGATGAACCTCCTAAGGAACCAGGAGTGCCCAGCATGGTGAGCGAGGAGCAGGAGGACCATGGTCTCTGCAGAAGACACAAAGTCAAGTGAGGCTGTAGCTGATGATAAGCTCAGGGAAACTACAGCCATCATTGAGACCAAGGGACCTGCAGATGATGGAGGAGATGTGGCTGCAGGAGGTGTCAGCACTTCAGCTGCTGCAGTGGACTCAGGGTCCTCTGTGGCAGGATCAGGTTATTCTGTGGCAGAATCAGGCAGAAACATAGCATCCAGCTTTTCTTCAGCAGGATCAGAATCTTCTGTGGCAGGATTATAATCTGCTGTGGCAGAATCAGAATTTTCAGCAACAGGATCAGCAGGAGACGTGGAGCTCAGGAACATGGAACTCTCAGGGACAGGTGTGGAACACTGGAATGTGGAACTCTCAGGAATAGACGTGGAACTCTGGAACGTGGAACCCTCAGGAACAGACGTGGAACTCTGGAATGTGGAACCCTCAGGAACTGACGTGGAACTATGGAACGTGGAACCCTCAGGAACAGACGTGGAACTCTGGAATGTGGAACTATCAAGACCAGATGCTTTAATTACCTCTGATTAGTTTCACCCTTGTCACATGTGCTATCTGTGTATTTACAAACAAGTCCGTCTGTTAGTCCTGTTATTTGTCGGTTCGTTGTTGGATATAGTCTTTGTCCTGTCCGGGTCTGGTCTGTCCTGTTCCAAGCCTGTTCCTAGCCATGCTATAAATAAACAGAACTGAAACTGAAGTTAATTGAAATAAATTTATTTTCTTAAATAAATTGTTGAGAAAATATCTTACTGATTCAGGAGGATGTGTAAGTTGTTGGTACACACACATTTATCTTATCTTTGTTATAAAGACAAGCATCACAAGTGCTTGAGGAGATATCCCATTTTTGTATCAAATGGGCCAACACTGATTGGATAATGTGTCATGTGCATATATCCTCAGTCAGCGTTACAGCTCTACTTCTCAGAGGTGGTGGTGGGGGGGTGCCCCTGAGGAGAAGAAACATGGAGCAGAGACAGGATAATACTTCATGGTGTCAACGTTTATAATAAATAGGATGTATCATGTTTCTTTTACAAACTAATCAGATTCTTGCATGCTAGACACACTTTGCTCCCTATTTTGCCAATCCTATTCACATATGTTTCTTGTAGCATATCTAACGGAGATGTATTAACAGTGTTGGGGTAGTTACCCAAAATAAGCAATTAGTTACTCATTACTAGTTACTTTTAAAAAAAGTAACATATTACACTACTTAGTTACTCAGTTCTGAAAGTAACTTAGTTACATTACTTTCGGATTACTCTAATACCTGAGATTTAACCTGTATTAATTTTTATCTTTCAATAATGACATTAGAGATCTTTTTGACACTCATTTTTAATGCACTTGAGGGTGTTGCTGTGTTATATAATTTGACTGATAAAGACTTTATGTTAGGAAAGTTATTTAAGATTTCAATCTCTGAACCTGACTTTAGGTACTGTAATCATATACTTATAATAATAATAATTAATAATTAATTCAATTTATAACGCACTTTTCATTACTGAAAATCTCAAAGTGCTACACATATATTGAATGCTACACACATTCATAAACCGGTGGCGGCAGACTACCATGCAAGGTGCTTTCCAGTCCTACCGGGAGCAACTCAGGGTTAAGTGTCTTGCCCAAGGACACAACGACACATGGTGCGGGTCCCGGGAGTCGAACCGCCAACTTTCCGATCGGGAGACGACTGCCATTACCACTACACCACGGCCGCCCTCTCTCTTGAAAAAGTCAAGTTCACCTTTTTTCAAGGAGGTAGAGGTCTGTGGCGCACAAAGGTCTTCTTCGTCAAGTGTTTGGCGAGCAAAGCATTATGGCTCTCCAACACTGGACCGAATCTTGTTTTGATGGCCTGTAAATGCATATAAAAACATATAAGATACAGCATAAATGAGTTAAACATGCTAAATTAAATAATTTTACACTTACCTGCACTAATTATTTTACACTCACCTTTTCTCTTTTAAAGTTGGCTGGGTTTATCCAATGTGCTGTCATGCCCAAAAAACTTTTGGTATGACAGGTCCAAATATCTGCAGTAGTTGACACGTACTCCAAGCCCTCAAACTTTTTTCAGTTCATTTTCCATCTTGACATAACACTGGTCCAGGTACTTTGAAAACGTTTTTCTGTCTGACGATACCAGTTCACCTCCTGTTGTCTGTATTTTGCCCAGAATTCTTCAGAAATACGGGGACTCAACTGTTGAAATTAGCAACACGTCGTTCACTACGTACGCTGCTACAAGTTTGTTTACCTCAGCCTTTGTAATGGTTGTCTGGTGGGGAAATTCAAGCCGAGCCTGCTTAAACGATGGCGGCATCAAACTTGCTGCACCATCCCTCTGCGGCTCTTTAGCAACTAGCTTAGCATTAGCGTGTTGTCTTTGTAAATGCTTGTAAAGATTTGAATACTTCCATCCATAAAATGACATTGCCGCGTTCTCCTCCATAGATGTTCTCCTCCACCTCCGCCATGTTGTTGTTCATTCCCTCCAATGTATGTCCATGTACCTTTATATGTCTATGTAAGTTGACGTATGACGTTCCGACGTCATCGCGCACGTCTTTGTTTCCCCCCGTGACCATAGACATATACAGTATAGAAGACATCTATGCCTGTGACAGTCATGCGTCTGCTCCATCGTCCTCGTCCGAAAGGTAAAATAAAATAAAAAAAACTATTCTCCGAAAGGTCCTGCTTGTAACGCAAGTAACGAATGTAAGGTTTTGTTTGTAACTGTAATATATTACAGGCATTTTCAAAGTAGTGCGTTACACTACTACGTTACTGAAAAATGTAATGTAATTACTGTAACGCGTTACTAAGTAATGCGTTACACCCAACACTGTGTATTAATGATGTTAGACACTGTTATTAGATCCACTGACTCTGTCCCTTCTTTTAACTCAACTCTGTCATCATGCTATAAGCACGCATGAGCCCCAAAATACCTTCTCCACCACTTAGTCATTCCAGGTCTCTATATCTCACGCAGCTAATGTGACATTTATCTGTAATTAGTCCCTTACATATTTTAATAGAAAATTATATCCCTTAAGGTCTCCCTGTCATTTGCATGGGCATGTTTTATGATAATCAGATCTTAGAAAAACATTCTCAATGACATGGGCTTTGATCCCAATATAGCAGGCACAAAATCTATATGAGGAGTGACCTTATATGTAAATATATTGTAAGTTTATTCAAGACAAAGATAAGTTTATGAGTTCTGTCATAGTGTGGAGAAAATTACATAACCACTATTTATTTATCATAAAACAAAGAATAATGATTTTTTTTCCCCACTGGTTAACGGACAAGCTCTAATAAGCAATTAGCCTAATGAGGACTGGGTTTTTTATTTCATGTAAGTTATTTTCATCATTAACATTTTGGGAAAAGAAAAATACAAAAGCTAATGTATCTCTGAATGCACAATGGCCAATACATATTATTAAATGAAAAATGGGTTTGCTATGGCTCTTATTAATTTATCACCTTCATAAGGAGCTTCAGGTGAGCTAGTCTGGTTTGCACTGTATAATTATATGAAATTAAGATTAGATTACTATACTGTCTTTGGGCTGTGTGATGTTGCAAATGAGCAAGGGTGGAATAATTGACCTGATAAGGAGCTGTCAAAAGTATTTGAATTATTTTGAATAAAACTTATGTATATTGATGAGTAAAAAAAAAAAAGTAGACAGAGATGCAGTGACTGATTAATGGGTATGATTATATGATACATTACATAATAACTGCAAAATATCACATCATGGTGATGCTGATATGTTTTCTTGTTGCTGTGTTCATCTGTGACCATCTGTGACCATCTGCTCATACAAACTCATGTTCGTGCTGCTGTTTATTCCCACTATATTAGGCTTAGTGTATTACTAGTTGATGTTTTTCTTAGTTAGTTCTCGATGTTATTACTGTTTTTCTCTTTCATTTGTTGTTGGATGTAACTGGGACCTCGTGTACATAATCTCGTTTTCATCTCATGTACCACATGCGGTGCAAATGACAATAAAGACTCTCTGACTCTGACTCTGACTCTGATAATATTGATGTCTCTCTATGGCAGTTTTAGCTTCTTTTTTAACACTGAATGAATGCAGACATATGCAAATGTGCTCATTGACGGTAATATTTTTTTAGCATTACTCCTAAACTGTGTCTGCCATTTTCTATAAATTATAATAATAATAAAATTATTAAATTGTTGAAAATGGGAGTATAATATCTAAATTAAATGTAATATATGAACCTTTACAGTGTTTTACAGTACTGTATGGATTATTGTATAGTATTTTTTTTCTTTAATCCCTTATACCCTCAAAAGTGCCAAACATCAGGCCTATTCTTCAATCTATTTCTCCTCATCATGGGAACTCTTTGCTCAGGAATGAGATCAGATGAGTAGGTTGTTGAGTGAAGCAGATTGGGAGTAAAATGTGAGACAAAGCAATTGAATTTCATATTGATTTGGGATTAAGGGACACCATGGACTCCCTTGCCCACTTTTCATTGTTTGGACTTCATACAGCGACTGCTGAAAGCCAGTGGAAATTGAAAGGACTTATCAACTGGACAGATACCCTCAAAAGTTACAGAGGATGTCAGTCTTTAAAAGAAATTCATTAGAATCGATTTTTTTAAAATGTGGTAAGTATATGACTTATCTAATAAAGTAAAGTCAGGTCCTCTGGGCATATGATATATATTCTACATTTGCTCCTGGTGATCTATATACACAACTTATTATTATGTTTTTTTCGTTTTTGTTTATTATTTCTATTGTTATCATTTCCATAATATGGACCTGGAGCTACGTGTTGTGCTAACTGGGCTGCATCGGTTCTGGTGGGGATCGGAGCTGGGCCTGGAGCTACGTGCTGTGCTAACTGGGCTGCATCGGTTCTGGTGGGGATCGGAGCTGGGCCTGGAGCTACGTGCTGTGCTAACTGGGCTGCATCGGTTCTGGTGGGGGTCGGAGCTGGGCCTTGAGCCACTGGAGCTGAGTGCGGTGCTGGCTGGACTGCGTCTGATCTAGTGAGCGGACCTCTTCGGATGGTGGATCTGATTGCTGCAGGCTGCTGAAACCGTGAGTTCTGATCTAATAACTGCTGATCTGGGTGCTGCTCTGCTGGGCCACACAAATCATCTTTAGGCCTGTGAGCCTCGTGGAATGGCCACGTGGTTCAGTGAATAAACCAAAGACCTGCTACCACTAGATCACAAACTCTGTAAGTATGACGAAAGGTAAAGGACCAAAGTCACCAGTCTCTGTAAATATGAAAAATAGAGGACAAAAGTCACCAGACTCGGAGGGAAACAACTCAGATATGCAAGACTTTAGAGAATCACTCAACTTTATGAGTGGACAAATAGAAAGTTTAATAGCAAAGATGGAGTCCCAGGCCGGTCTGGTTAAAGAAATAAGAGAACTGAAAGAACTGGTAACTAACAAAGACAAGATAATTGCTGTTTTAGAACAAAAAATAGAGGATTTAGAACAATTTACAAAGCAAGACAACGTGGTCATCTCAGGACTTGATGTTAGTGAGCGTTGGACACATCAAAGAGCTCCTAATAACAATGATCCAAATGAGTATGAATCTCAGGAAAAACAAGAAACTCTGGAGGAGCTTGTAGTTAATTTCTTACGGGACATGAACATGGACATAAACTATGAGGACATTTCATTCTGTCACACCCTGCCCAGTAATTCAACAAGATTCAAACCGTCAGTGGTCGTTAAGTTCATTAGCAGGAATACAAAAAACTATGTTATGCAAAATAGAAGAAATCTGAAGGGATCAGACGTTTACATAAATGAACATCTTCATTTGCAGAGAGGCAGAGAGGAAAGCTCTACAAAGAGTGGTGAAGGCTGCACAGAAGTCTGTGGGAGTCAGTCTCCCCACCATCACAGACATCTACACCTCCAGATGCAGAAAAAGAGCCACCTGCATCATGAAAGACCTCACTCACCCAGCACACTCACTCTTTGCACCACTCCCCTCGGGACGGAGGTTGAGGAGCATCAAATGTAGAACCACTAGGCTGAGGAACAGCTTCTACCCTGAGGCTGTCAGACTCATGAATAAATAAATAATAAGAATAAACACTGCAAAATGTCACATCATGCTGATACTGATCTGTTTCTTGTTGCTGCGTTCATCTGTGACTATCTGCGTTCATCTGTGACCATCTGCTCATGTTCGTGCTGCTGTTTATAATGATGTTTTTCTACTACATTAGGGCTTAGTGTATTACTAGCTGATGTCTCTCTTAGTTAATCCTAGATGTTATTATTGTTTTTCTCTTGCATTTGTTGTTGGATGTAACTGGGACCCTGTGTACATAATCTCGTTTTCAACACATGTACTACATGCGGTGCAAATGACAATAAATTCTCTCTGACTCTGACTCTGACTCTGATCTTACCAAGAAAAATGGAAAAATTGCAAAAGAAGCAAGGTGGTTAAAAAACAAAGAAAAAAAATAGCATCAACATGGACTAGAAATGGATACGTCTTTATCAAAGCAAAGGAAGGGTCTCAGCCTAAAATGATAAAAGAGCTGACGGATCTGGATGAATTCAAGAGATGAAAAATTACAAATCAATGAAACAACTCACAATCAAAATGGATAAAATATACAGTGGAATGAACAAATACATTAGAACATGACAACATACGAAGACTCAGAACCTAAAATATATAATGTTGAAAATGTGATTGATGCACATTTTTTTCCTGTAATAAAAGATAGCGAATATTATAATGAAGAGCAGTTTAATGACATCAATATATCAAATGGAGTTCTCTCCATTATTCACTTTAATAGCAGAAGTATAAATGCAAACATATCCAAAATAACAGATTACTTAAAACAATTAAATAGAACTTTTACGATAATAGCGCTGTCAGAGACATGGCTTAATGATGATAACACAAGTAATATTCACATCGAGGGGTATGAATTATATCATATGAACAGAAATAATAAAAGAGGTGGTGGTGTCGCACTATTTGTCAATAATGAAATAAAATGTAAATTAAATAATGAAATGTCAATAATAGTTGATAATATTATGGAAATGATAACAATAGAAATTATAAACAAAAACGATAAAAACATAATAATAAGTTGTGTATATAGATCACCAGGAGCAAATATAGAAATATTCACTGATAAAATCTTGGAACTAATGGAGAAGAGTTTTAATAAAAATATTTTTTTGTGTGGAGACTTTAACATTGATATGGGAAATAAAACAGATTCAAATAACATAAGCACATTTATAAACTCAATGTACAGTTTAAATATGTATCCATTGATATCAAAGCCAACAAGAATTACAACTCATAGTGCCACAATAATTGATAATATTTTCACAAATATAACAAATGGGGATGTGATAGGTGGTATCTTAACGACCGACTTAAGTGATCATTTACCAGTTTTCACAATCTTTAAAAATGATCAAAATATCACAAAAGCAGTCACAACGAAGAAAAAAATCATAAACACATCAAAAAAAGTTTTGGAAAAATTGAAAGAGGATCTGGATAAACAAGACTGGAATGATGTGTATGTTGATGATGCGAACAGAGCATATGATGAGTTTATGAATATCTTGGAAAGCCTGTATGAAAAGAATTGTGTGCAAACAAATTACACAAAGAGAAATACGAATGATCAACCATGGATGACAAAAGGGTTAAGAAATGCATGTAAAAAAAAGAATTATTTGTATTCATGTTTCTTGAAATTGCGAAGTCAGAGCGCAGAAGAAAAATATAAAAAGTATAAAAATAAATTAGTAGGGATTATAAGGAAACATAAGAAAGAATATTATAGTAAATTATTAGATAAAACTAATGGTGATATGAAAGCAACATGGCGAGTAATGAATGGTGTACTGAAGAATCATAAAGCAAAAACTGGTATTTCAAAATATTTTGTAAAAGACAACGATGAAGTTCATGATGAAAATGAAATTGTAAATGGATTTAATCAATATTTCGTGAATGTTGGATCAAGCCTTGCAGCTAAGATACCAAAAGTAGATAAAAATATGATCCACTCAATTACAGGTTGTGCAAATAGTATTTTCCTAAATGGAACTAACAAAGAGGAAATAATGAATGTAGTAAAACATCTTACAGACAAGAGATCGAAAGACTGGGTGGACATGGATATGATGTTTGTAAAGGACATAATGAGCCATGTTATTGAGCCGTTCACATACATATGTAACTTATCATTTTCAACAGGAATTTTTCCAGATAATATGAAAGTAGCTAAGGTCGTTCCTCTTTTTAAAAATGGTGATAAATGTGTATTCAACAATTATAGACCTATATCCTTGTTACCACAGTTTTCAAAAATTCTTGAAAAACTATTTGTAAACAGACTAGACCAATTTATAGATAAACAAAATATTCTAAGCAACAGTCAGTATGGGTTTAGATCAAAAAACTCTACATCAATGGCTCTCATGGAATTAATGGAACAAATAACTACTGCTGTCGATCAAAAACAACATTGTATCAGTATCTTTGTTGATTTAAAAAAAGCATTCGATACTATTGATCACACCATTCTCCTTGAAAAACTGAACAAATATGGTATTAGAGGACCAGCATTACAGTGGGTATCTAGCTACTTAAAAAATAGGAAACAATTTGTACAAATAAATGATGTAAGATCTGACCTCTGTAATATCACATGTGGAGTTCCCCAAGGCTCTGTACTTGGACCAAAGCTTTTTATTTTATATGTGAATGACTTGGTAAATGTGTCAGGACTCCTTAAATGTGTACTTTTCGCTGATGATACCACTTTTTTCTGTTCAGGTGAAGATATAGAACAAATGTTAGAATTGATAAAGACAGAATTTGTCAAGATACAAACTTGGTTTAAAATAAATAAATTATCATTAAATCTAGAGAAAACTAATTACATGATATTCGGTAATAAAAAGAAAACTGTTGATGTTCCACTCAAAATTGAGGATGTTGAGATTTGTAGAGTGAATGAGGTGAAGTTTTTGGGTGTTATCATTGATGACAAACTGACATGGAAACAACACATAAATTCTGTAAGAATAAAAATAGCTAAATCAATAGCAGTGCTGTACAAAGTCAGAGACCTATTGAATGATAAAGCTCTGTATTTGTTGTATAACACAATCATTGTTCCACACTTAATCTATTGTATTGATGTTTGGGGGAAAGCGTGTAAAACAATCACAAAGCCTATTTTTGTATTACAGAAAAGAGCTGTAAGAATTATCACTAGAAAGCATTACCGTCATCCATCAAGTACATTATTTTATCAACTAAAATTATTGAAGTTCCATGATTTGGTAGACTATAATATTTTATCAGTTATGTATAGAGCTCAAAATAATGCATTACCTTTAAATATCCAAATGCACTTTGTTAAAAGACAAAGTTGTTATAATCTTAAGGGAACAGAGTTGTTTGTAAAACCACAATTCAGAACCAGTTTGAAGGGACGTTCTACCTCAATCCAGGGAATTAGATTATGGAATGGCTTGGAGAATGTAGTTAAAAATGCCAAGTCAATGTTTACATTTAAAAAAATGATCAAAACAAATGTGTTAAAAAAATATATGTGAAATAACGTAATGTGTATTGTATTAGTTAGAAAATTAGAAAGAGTTAGTCATTTTGTACTGTTGGTTAAAGAATATTATTGTTTAACCTGATTGTTGGAAAAAATTGGTTGAAGATTATTATTGTTTACATGGTTTGACTACTGTTGTTTAATCTGATTGTTGGAGATAAGGGGCAGATATAATAAGATTTATTCTTCTTTCTGCTACCTTTCATTTTTTTACATTTTGTACACTATCATTATGAGATTGTCTTGTATTGTTTCTTTTGTAAAAAAAATGAACAAATTTAATAAACATAAACATAAACATAAACATATACATATATATAT
>JBBPBX010006659.1:0-39966 GCA_038048925.1 Garcialebias charrua
ACCCCCCGCTCCATCAAACTGGTTCTGCAGGGCCCAGGTTCAGCCGTTCTGGGCGTTTAATCAAACCTAAAATGCGGGACTAGTGATGGACCTTACTGGGTGTTCTGGGGGGGCGTGTGTGGTGGACCACTAGGGGGCTCTACTCACACCCAGTGGACCGAATGTGTTAAGGATGCTTTTATTGTGAAAGGTCCAGAGGACCGGATGTTATGTGGGTATATAAGGCGGAGTTGGGTGGTTTTCCCGCCAGTTAAAGTAGGAGTGAATAAAGTGAAGACCTGCATCCCGTCTCCTGTGTCGTCTCTTCACCACCTCCTACAATATCAAAGCAGCAAAACAGACAGATTATAAGGTAGATGTAGAAAATCAAAAACAGGAACATGTCTGCATTGGTTTTTGCCAGGATTCCAACAGATTCTTAAAGCCATTTAGAAAGGTCAAGGCCGAGAGCTTCAGATCTTTTTGTAAGCTATTCCAAGAAGCAGGAGCGGAGTAGGAGAAGGCCCTTTTGCCAAGTTCAGTTCTCACTGACGGAACACTGCAGGTAATCATGTCCTGAGAGCGCACGCTGTAGCTGCACTCACGCAAAGACATGTAGGAGGAGATGTGTGAAGGCAGCAGACCAAGAAGTGATTTAAAGATGAAAATGTACCAATGGAAGAGTTTGCGTGAAGTTAATGATGTCCAGTTAACCAGTAAATACAGGGTGCAGTGGTGGGTATGATAATCACAGCCAGTTATAATAATAATAATAATATTAATCATTTTATTTAAAAGTGCCTTTCAGGACACCCAAGGACACTTAACAAACCAATACAGTGTAATACAGATCAAACAATATCAGTGACAAATTGAAATATAAAATACATGAAGATTATAAAATGGAAGATAATAAAAATTATCTTATTAAGTTATGAATCTTAGTGCACCATGATAGACAGCATCCAACATCTGCAGGGTGCTTGTAGGAGCATTCATGTAGATAATGTCAACGTAATCAATGGAGGGAAGGAAAGTCACAGATACAAGGCATTTCCTAGCATTCAGAGTTAGACATGATCTGTTTCTGAAAAAGAATCCCAATTTAACTTTCAGTTTCTTTACTAGGTTTTCCACATGGAGTTTAAAAGAGAGATGCGAATCGACCAGGATACCCAAATATTTATAGTAATCAACAAACTCAACAGGGACACCATTTGAGGATAAAATCAGAGGGAGAACTGCTGGGACTGACTTCCTATTTGAAAAAAGCATCCCTTTGGTTTTATCAGCATTTAGGACAAGTTTGAGACGGAACAAATCTGACTGGATGATGTCAAAAGCGGATTGCGAAAGCTGGAAAGCCTTAGCAACTGTTTTAGCTCGATATAAAACAACTGTGTCATCAGCATAGAAATGTAAGGATGCATCAGGGATGCTCTGACCTATATTACTTATGTAGATTGTAAAGAGGGTTGGTCCTAATACAGAGTCTTGTGGTACACCATTTTTAACTGTTAAATAAGTGGAAGAAGTACCGTTATGTTGAACACATTAACTCTGATCAGAAAGATAGTTAGAAAACCAACCAATGGTGTGATCTGAGAAACTGATTTCTGAGAGCTTATGACACAAGATGTTATGATCCACTTGTAAGGATTGTGCCTTCCTTGTCTGTTTTCCTGCCTGTCTCTTGTTAATCATACCCAATCTGTCTCATGCCCAGGTGTTTGTAATTTGTCTTGTCTTGTCTGTGAGTATATAAGCCCTGTTCTGTGTCTCAGTCATTGTCGGTGCATCATTGGGTATCCCCCTGTGTTCCTCACATCCTGTTATCATGTAAGTGTTTTTGCTACATCATCAGCTGTTTATTTATATCATTAAAATATTTATGTTTTATAGAACTCCGTGGCCTCCACGAGTTTCTGTCTGTATATGGGTTATTTCCTGCTCAGCTCCGCCTGAAACCCTCACATTATGCACAGACCAAAAACAAGACCCAGCAGACAGAAATTATCTCCTACCTGTCCTCTCGAGCCCACCCGGATAGAAGAGACCGTGATCCGCTGCAGCAGTTTCCAGATCTGACCCGTGTCAGTACAGGAGGACTTCTGCTGGGAAGTGGAAGTTTTGCCTTCTCCCCTTCTGGTCCTCGAGGAGAAAAGAAGGTCCCAGCTCCGGATGTGCAACTTGACCCATGAAACCAGTCCCCTCTCTTCCCCTGCTCAGTTCGTCTACTCTGGGTGGACATTGGGAGAGGACGCAGAACCGGAGGACGAGCTCTGCTCCATTCCTGCCCCTCAGCCTAACCGTCGCCGACAGAGCGGCCGAAAACTAACCTGGAAGCCGTGCAATGTGCTTACTCCGGTGCCTTCTGCGGTTCCGGCTCGGTTCGGCAGAACCAAACTTCCTGAGGTCAGTCCCAGCGTTTCCAGGGGGACGTGTCCTTTCGCCTCACCTTCTAGGGTTCCGGTGAGGGCAGGGTCCAGTGCCTCACTGTCACTCTGTGCTGTGCCTGTTCAGTTCAACGAGACTGAGTTTTCCGAACCCGGTTCTGATGTCTCCATGGGGGCAGGTTCTGTTGCTTCACCTTCCAGGTATCTGATGGGGGCGGACCCTGACCTCTCACATTCACACAGAGCTTCCTCAAGACTCAGTCATGTCCCTTTTCACGCCTCCCCCCGTTTGTCTGGAGACCAGAAGAAGGGGAGCCAGCCCGTAAATCAGTTGACACAACAAATACCCATCACTCCAGCAGAGGTCACCCCAGTAGAGTCTTCAGGGGTGATAGATAGTACTACAATAAATCACATAAATTTCAACCTTGAAAAACTGTTTTCTTCAGCTAAAGACAACCCGGACTGTTCAAAATTACACCTCACATTAGCCAAAAAACTGTTACTATCAGTACTTGGTCACTCATCCGTCCTCTCATACCACCATATCTTAATGGAGATTCACTCCATCTTAGAACCAGCCCCAGTTTCATGTTCAGAATCAGTTCTGGTTTTTTCCTGTTTCTCCACCACCTCCAGTCTCTCCAGCACCTACAGGGTCCTGTTCCGAGAGGGTCTTGGATGATGCCCCTCATGTTTCCCGTGATGAGGGAAGTCCTGTGTCTGTGGAGGGTTCCCGGTCTGGTCCTGGACCGCGCCATCACCGTTGTGGCAGAGATCAATGGCAGAGATGACCTACCAACTCAGCGCCCGACTCACCCGCAGAGACAGACCCTTCTGCTGCAGACTCATCGGCTGACTCCTCGATGGCAGATTCCTCGGCTGACTCCTCAATGGCAGACTCCTCTGCTACTACAGACTCCTCGATGGCAGACTCCTCGGCTGCTGCAGACTCCTCGATGGCAGACTCCTCGGCTGCTGCAGACTCCTCAATGGCAGACTATCGCCTGACGACGCTTCTCCCAACTCCTTGACTCCTGGCTTTTCGGCTCCTGGTTCCGGCTCTTCGGCTCCTGGTTCCGGCTCCTCTGCTCCTGGTTCCGACTCTTCAGCTCCTACTACTACTGCTGAAGATCATACCTCTACCGCTGAAGAGCATACCTCCACCACCGAAGATCATACCTCTACAGCCGAAGATCCCGACTCTCCAACGTCTCATGATACTGCCTCTACGTCTCCAGAGGGTCCCAACGCATCGACACATCTACCTCTGCAGAGGGTCCCAGCGCCGCAGATGCTTCTACCTCTACAGAGGGTCCCAGCGCCGCCGACACCCCTACCTCTACGGAGGGTCCCAGCGCTACAGACGCTTCTACCTCTACAGAGGCTCTTCACGTCGCAGACGCCTTTGCCTCTACAGAGGGTCTTCACGTCGCCGACACCTCTGCCTCTACAGAAGGGCTTCCAGACATCTCAACGCCTCCAGATGTCTCAACGCCTCCAGATGTCTCAACGCCTCCAGATGTCTCAACGCCTCCAGACGTCTCAACGCCTCCAGACGTCTCAACGCCTCCAGACGTCTCAACGCCTCCAGACGTCTCAACGCCTCCAGACGTCTCAACGCCTCCAGACATCTCAACGCCTCCAGACGTCTCAACACCTCCAGATGTCTCAACGCCTCCCAGACTGGCCCCCGAGCCAGTGTCTCCAAGACTGGCCCCCAAGCCTACGCCTCCCAGACTGGCTCCCGAGCCAATGTCTCCAAGACTTGTCCCAGAGCCAGTGTCTCCAAGACTGGCCCTCGAGCCAGCGTCTCTAAGACTGGCCCTCGAGCCAGCGTCTCCAAGACTGGCCCTCGAGCCAGCGTCTCCAAGACTGGCCCCCGAGCCAGCATCTCCAAGACTGGCCCCCGAGCCAGCATCTCCAAGACTAGCTCCCGAGCCAGCGTCTCTAAGACTGGCGCTCACGCCGACGTCTCCAAGACTGGCTCCCACGCCGGAGTCCAGGTTGGGACTTTGCTTTTCAACGGCCACAGACTCAACGGCTGCAGGACTGGCTCCCACGTTAGATCCTTGGTCACTGCATACCTCGTTGTGTCCCTGGGCAAGACACTTAACCCCGAGTTGCTCCAGGTAGGACTGGCAACGCCTTGCATGGCAGGCTACCGCTACCGGTGTATGAATGTGTGTATTCATGGGTAGATGGCTGGCACTGTGAAGCGCTTTGGGGCTCCTCATAGGGGGTTGGAAAGCGCTATATAAGTAAGCTCCATTTACCATTTACCATTTGTGTTTTAGTTTCCACAGTTTTTCTTGGTCTTTGTGTTTAGTTCCCCCCAGTTTTTGTCTTAGGTCTAGTCTTTGGGTTTAGTTCCCCCAGTTTTTGTCTTTGTTTACTCCCAGGTCTCATCCTACCGGGTTTTTGTTTCTTGCCCTTGTGTTTCCCTCGTGCCCCTTTGTCTTCCTCATGCCCTCCATCCTTGCAGTTCCTCCCTCCGCCCACCCTAGGTTTTTGGGTGAGTTTCTGTGGATGCCAGGGGACGTCTCTTGGAGGGAGGGGGTGGTACTTTAGGGATTGTTTATTTCCTTGTCCGTTTTCTTGCCTGTCTCTTGTTAATCATCCCCAATCTGTCTCATGCCCAGGTGTTTGTAATTTGTCTCGTCTTGTCTGTGAGTATATAAGCCCTGTTCTATGTCTCAGTCATTGTCGATGCATTGTTGGGTATCCCCCTGTGTTCCTCACGTCCTGTTATCATGTAAGTGTTTTTGCTGCATCATCAGCTGTTTATTTATATCATTAAAATATTTATGTTTTTATATAAATGAGTCCAGATAATTTTTTATTTGAGAGTTTATCAGTTTTTCTAGAACCTTGGCTAAAATGCAGAGTTTAGATCGGTCGATAGTTGTTCAGTGAGGTGGTGTCACCTCCCTTAAGCAAAGGAAGAACAAAGTCTGTTTTCCAGCATCTGGAATTAAGTTTTGGCTTATGGACAGGTTAAAGATGTGGGTCAAAGGGACTGTGGTGGTATGAGCAGCCAGCCTTAAAAAATAAGGTGGAAGTTCATCTGGACCTGCAGATTTTTTTAGGATCAAGATCTTTTAACAGTTTATTTACCTCACTGACTGAGAATGGAGAAAAAGAGAGGGTGTGATTAACTGAGGATTGACTTGTAGGGGGGATTTGATTTGTAGAAGTTTGGTTATTAGATGAAGTGGCTGATTTTCTATTTGTAACTGTCAAATAATGAACTAGAAGCAACAAAATGTTTGTTGAAACAGCTTAGGATCTCATGCTTATTTGACACAGGAACAAAGTCAACGAGAAGTTGTGATGGGAGATCAGCTGAATGGGGGATGCCTGAGAGAGATTTGATGGTTTTCCAGAATTTTTTAGGGTCGTTTAGATTTTTGGAGGTCTGAGATAAGAAATAGTTACGTTTTGCAGCTTTGATGGCAGTTGCATTTATTCCTCAGCTGCCGAAAATTCAACCAATCAGTATCTGAGCCTGATTTTCTCGCTGTGGCCCAAAGGTGGTCTCTCTTGTGCAGGAGGTCAGTTAGTTCAGGATTAAACCAGGGGCTGTCACGTCCCCTTATCCTTAACTGATGGAAAGGACCGTGTTTGTTTACAAAATAAATGAAACTACTGTATTATGAAAATAGTTCCAAGTGGTGTTCACGTCATTGATTAATAGAATATGTTACCAATCAAAGTGGGATAGATCCCAGAGGAATGACTGTTCACAAAAACCTTTCAAATCCTTTTTTTTAATTATTCTGGGCTTAGAAGGTGGAAGTTTAATAGTTCTAAAAGCTACTATCACACAATGATCACTTAAAATGTCAGCAATGAGCAAATACACCTGTACCAGGAAATTTGTGAAGTGTATTTGTTAGAAACAGGTCTATGTAGAGAGAGGCTCAGATGCAGTTTCACAGACAAGACAGAGCAGGAAAGCAAAGCAGAGAGGGAAAGGAGAGGAAAAGCGTACAACCTCGGCAAGAGCATTCATTCTCTTCATTCATTAGCTTTGAAGAGCTACTGAATGAAGAGAACGAAAGGGAAAGAAGAGTAGAGGTCATAGAAACTGTGAACCAGGAAGTGGGAAAAATTAGTGAGGGTGAAGTCCAGAAAGCTCTGAAAAGAATGCTGAAGGAGAAGGCAATAGGACCTGATGACATACCAGTGGCGGTTTGGAAATGTCTTGGAGAGATGGCAGTGAGGTTTTTGACTCAAATATTAAATGACATACTTGAGTGTGAGAAAATTCCTGAGGAATGGAGAAGTGTGCTGTGCCCATTTTTAAGAGCAAGGGTGATGTGCAGTGTTGTAGCAACTACAGGAGAATTATGTAGATGAGTCACATGATGAAGATCTAGGAGAGAGTTGTGGAAGCTTGATTTAGACAAGAGGTGAAAATTTGGAAACAACAGTACCGTTTCATGCTGAGAAAGAGCACCACAGATACCATATTTGCTTTGAGGGTGCTGATGGAGAAGTACAGAGAGGGTCAGAACTCCATTGTGTCTTTGTGGATTTAGAAAAAGCATATGACAGGGTGCTGAGGGAGGAGGTGTGATATTGCATTAAGAAATCTGGAGTGGCAGAGAAGTATGTTAGACTGGTACAGGACATGTATGAAGACAGCAGGACAGTGGTGAGATGTGTTGTAGGAGTGACAAATAGCTTCACAGTGGAGGTAGGATTGTATCAAGGATCAGCTCTGAGCCCCTTCTTGTTTGCTCTGGTGCTGGACCAACTAACAGAGGTCAGGCAGGAATCTCCGTGGACTATGATGTTTGTAGATGACACTGTGATCTGTGGTGAGAACAAGGAACAGGTGGAAGAGAACTTGAAGAGGTGGAGGTATGCACTTGAAAGATGAGGAATGAAAGTCAGCCACAGTAAGACAGAGTACACGTGTATGAATGAGAGGGAGGCTGGTGGAACAGTGAGGCTACACGAAGCAGAGGTCACAGATGTGCAGGACTTAAAGTACTTTGGGTCCATTGTCCAAGAAAATTAGGAGTGCAATAAAGAGGTGAAAAAGAGAGTCCATGTGGATGGAGTGGATGGAGAAAGATTTCAGGAGTGATTTCTGGCAAACGGGTGTCAGCAAAGGTCAAAGGAAAAGTTTGCATGACAGTCGTGAGACCAGCTATGTTCTATGGTCTGGAGACAGTGGCACTGACAAAAAAGACAGGAGAAAGAACTGGAAGTAGCAGAAATGAAGATGTTGAGGTTCTCTTTAGGAGTGACAAAGATAGCTAAGATTAAGAATGAGATCATCAGATGTACAACACAGGCTGAACAAATGGGAGATAAAGTTGGAGAGGCCATTCTGATATGGGCAATATAGGAAGCTGCTCATGGGGGCATTTCATCAAGGGTGGCATGAATGTCTAGCACCGCCCTTGTTTGGAAGGTTCAGACATTCCTTGACAGTTGTGAAGAGAATGTTGTGCCTTGATCAAAGTGCAGTTGTACACAGATTTTGTTAAGTGTTTTGTTTGTACAATTTATAAATGTCTTTTTATAATTGAGTTCATTTTCTACAGTATAATTTTTTTGTATTTGTATTGTATAGTTTTCAATTCATTGTATACAGTATTTATACGTCTTAGTCTGTGTGTTTGTAGTATTATTCTAGTTTCTTTAATTTTGTGTTTTTCAAATAAAATATTCAGACATTTTGATTGTATCTGTGATGGTACATGGTAATCTAAATATGTAATTGCAGAGCGTGTCTCAATCCCTGAGGATCGTGTGTGTGGGGTGGGGTGGACGAGTGGGGGGGTTGGGTGATGCAGGCTCAGGGTAGATGGGACCGCTGGAGCGGTTGTTCACCCAGGGCACCAAACAGGCCAGGACTGCCCCTGGGCCAGACGGAGATGGTTTGGACATGTCCAGAGGAGGGACAGTGGTTTGGACATGTCCAGAGGAGAGACAGAGACATATATTGGTAGGAGGATGTTAGAAATGCAGCTGCCAGGAAAAAGACAAAGAGGAAGGCCAAGGAGTAGATATATAGATGCAGTTAGAGAGGACATGAATGTAGTTAGAGTGAAGACAAAGCACAGGTGTCGAAAACATGTGAACGAGACGTGTGTCCCCCACATTATGGATGCTTCTGACGCCAATGATTTGGACCCCCCCTACATTTACTATGAAACATTAATTCACTCTGCACTGTTTCTCTTTCTTTGTGAACAAATCCATTCCAATTGATTAATAGGAGAAGACTCAAACCACTTAAAGTCCACTCTGGTTACATGTACTGTACCTACAACTCTCCAGCAGAATTTCTTCTCTGCATCTCCTGCCTCGGCAGAACGCTCACAGGGGAGGAGGTGGAGGCACTTCTGTGTTGCTTGCCAGCTTAGCAAGCTTAGTGTAGGCAGTTGTTGACTGGAGTGGGGTGAGAGTGGGGGGTAAGGATCATAGACATAGATATATACACTATGGTAAGGATGCTTGAGAGAAGTGGAGTGCTACTACTTTAGCATCTTAGCTTACCATGAACCTAAGTGTGTGACTCTGTAAGACGCTGTGTGTTAAGGTGCATTAAAGACAAAATTTCATTAAAACCCCACACCTTATTGTCCTCAAGCTTCATAAGAAACCTCATTTAGATGAGTAGTGTTGGACACAAGTAAAAAAAAGTCTAGTGGTGATGTTGTTTTTGTATTTCTCTGTTATGTGCTTGGAGCACATTATTTTGCCAGAGTGTTTTTGTTTATCTTGGTTGTCCACCTAGCCTCGCTGCTAAAAATACTTTGGAAGCCTGGATGAGTTCAGTGTTAATTAATTAGATCACTCTATTGGAGGGCGTTGTTAGTCTGCCTATAAATAGGCTGGATGCAGAGATCTGGCAGGTGGAGGTTTGCGTTTCTCCTCCCACCTCTCGCCACTCAGGTTGTCACTCCTGAGGGAGTTGTGTTGTGAGCACAGGTGCGCGCCCGTTCTGTCCAGGTAGACTAAGCTGCATGTGATCGGTTGGCCATGGAGTGTTTACTAGTTTAGCTGGACTTCGTTTTTTTGTTACTCTTTTACGTAGGTTTTTGGCCTGGTGGGACCGGTTGTCCTGTTTTTCGTTTCCCTTTACCTTAGGTTGGTGTTTGTTTTTAGTCCAATACTGATAGGGGCTTCGACGGCCCTATATGGCGTTGGCCCCCTATGGTATTGTTTTATTCTTATGGGCCAGCTCACCAGACCCACCTTTCCGTTGATACTTTGTTTGTTTTTTGACATGGGAAAACTGAAGGTGTGAACTCCTGTTTTTTTCATTCTCCACAGAGAGGCAACTGGTTGAGTAAACCACGCCCACAGCTGCAGACAGTCAAAAGAAATACACTTTTTTTAACCTTCCTTTTGTCTCGTGTCCTTTAAATATGTTATGTTCATGGTAGACGTAACATATTTATGGGGCTCGTCTTAAACAAACTTTGTTAGTAGTGCGTTTTCGGCTGAGTTGTGCTACGTTAGGTGCGTCTGGCACAGCTGGCGCGCATTGGAGTGTTGATTAAGGTGATTACTCGGGTCTGTTGAACAGTCAACTTTGGTGGGTGTAACTGTTTGCTAAGTGTTAACATGGAGTTTAACTTTGATAGTTTTGTTGAACAGCCCACATTGGATGCCTTATGTAACTGTACGAAGGAAGCTGATTTTGACAAAGTGAAACAAGTTATTTTGCGGGCTTATGAACTAGTGCCTGAAGCTTATCGTCAAAATTTTCATAAATTTAGTGAGATGACAAGAATTGGCAGTTTGTGTGTGGATTGGAAACTTGTGTTTGTACATTGACTTATTTCTGTGTGGCGTGTTTTGATTCTGTGGTTTTAACAGGATGTTTAGCCCAGATAAGTTTTTGATGGCACCCACTTTTGGAAGTCTTGTGCTTTGTGTGGTGTTTTTGATTCTGTGCTTGAGCGTGTGTAGCCCAGATACGTTTTTGGAAGCATCCACTTTTGAAGCCTTGAACTTTGTGTGGCGTTTGATTCTGTGGTTAAGCATATACTGTACTTCATCCTAGATGAACTATGAAAACACCTACTGTACTTTGAAAGTAAGTCTCGTGTAAATGTACAAAGTACCTATTGTTTGGAATTCGAAATCGAGCAGACATCATGAGTAAGGTTTAAATTGCTGCATCATCCCATTCAAAGTCTTTGGGTAGGGGTGTTATGTGCTTGGGGCACATTATTTTGCCAGAGTGTTTTTGTTTATCTTGGTTGTCCACCTAGCCTCAATACTAAAAATACTTTGGAAGCCTAGATGAGTTTGGTGTTAATTAATTAGATCACTCTATTGGAGGGCGTTGTTAGTCCGCCTATAAATAGGCTGGATACAGAGATCTGGCAGGCGGAGGTTTGCGTTTTTCCTCCCGCCCCTCGCCACTCAGGTCGTCACTCCCGAGGGAGTTGTGTGTGAGCACAGGTGCGCACTCGTTCTGTCCAAGTAGACTAAGCTGCATGTGATCAGAGGGTTTACTAGTTTAGCTAGACTTCGTTTTTTTGTTACTCTTTCTTTTACGTAGGTTTTTGGCCTGGTGGGACCGGTTGTCCTGTTTTTCGTTTCCCGTTACCTTAGGTGGGTGTTTGTCCTTAGTCCAATACTGATAGGGGCTTCGACGGCCCCATATGGGGTTGGCCCCCTATGGTATCGTTTTATTCTTTTGGGCCCGCTCACCAGACCTACCTTTCCATTGATACTTTGTTTTGTTTTTGACATGGGGAAACTGAAGGTATGAACTCCTTTTTTTTCCTTCTCCACAAAGAGACAACAAGCTACGTAAACCACGTCCATAGCTACAGAGAGTTAAAAGAAATAAACTATTTTAACCTTCCTTTTGTCTCGTGTCCTTTAAATATGTTATGTTCATGGTGGATATAACATTCTCTATAAACACAAATAGTGCCGACCTGACTGTGTGTTTTGACAGAACTGTGTGTTTTGGCAAACTTAAAAGGATTGTGACATGATGTTGGAAATTTGCATATTTGTCAGAACATATATATCTTATATCATTGAGCTCTGTTCGTTTTTGCAAAATAAATTATAAATATATTAAAATTTTATTCCAAGTTATGGTAGTTTTTTCTCTGGGATACGCCCCTAAAAATCCGCGCATTTCCGCAAAACGTCATCAGTGACGTGACAAAGGGAAGGCACGCTCCAACGTGCATTTAAATAATAATGGCGGAGCATGTCCTATCGCATCTGAGATATATAATTTTAAGACAGTATATCATCCAAAACTCATTAATAAATCCTCCCCGAATAAAAAGAAACTACAGATGTTACCTGATTGTGCAGACATAATTTAAAAATACATATCTAAAAAAGCTAAGTCTGGTCCTCTGGACATTCAAAAAAAACAAAAAAACAAAACAAAGCAAAAAATTGTAGAAACGTTTCGTCTTTCGTCCGAAAGACTTCCTCAGTCGGACGAAAGACGAAACGTTTCTACAATTTTTTGCTTTGTTTTGTTTTTTTGTTTTTTTTGAATGTCCAGAGGACCAGACTTAGCTTTTTTAGATTTTTCTACCTGGATTATTGAGCATGCATCAGGGTATTAAAAATACATACATAACAACGTGTTTTCTCGGGTATCTCGGCTAATATTTGTTAGCTGCTATCTCGGCTTAGTCCCGGTCGCATCTGAGATATATAATTTTAAGACAGTAAATCATCCAAAACTCTCATTAATAAACCCTCCCCGAATAAAAAGAAACTACAGATGTTACCTGATCACGCAGACATAATTTAAAAATACATACATAGCAACGTGTTTGCTCAGGTATCTCGGCTAATATTTGTTAGCTGCTATGTCGGCTTAGTCCTGGTTGCGTCTGCGATATATAATTTTAAGACATTAAATCATCCAAAACTTTCATTAATAAACCCTCCCCGAATAAAAAGAAACTACAGATGTTACCTGATCGCACAGACATAATTTAAAAATACATACATAGCAACGTGTTTGCTCGGGTATCTCGGCTAATATTTGTTAGCTGCTATGTCGGCTTAGTCCCGGTCGCGTCTGAGATATATAATTTTAAGACAGTAAATCATCCAAAACTCTCATTGATAAACCCTCCCCGAATAAAAAGAAACTACAGATGTTACCTGATTGCGTAGACATAATTTAAAAATACATACATAGCAACGTGGCCTGTATCTCAGCTAGTGTGTTAGCTATGTTGGCTTAGTCCCGGTCGCGTCTGAGATATATAATTTTAAGACAGTAAATCATCCAAAACTCTCATTAATAAACCCTCCCCGAATAAAAAGAAACTACAGATGTTACCTGATCGCGCAGACACAATTTAAAAATACATACATAGCAACGTGTTTGCTCGGGTATCTCAGCTAATATTTGTTAGCTGCTATGTCGGCTTAGTCCCGGTCACGTCTGCGATATATAATTTTAAAACAGTAAATCATCCAAAACTCTCATTAATAAACCCTTCCCGAATGAAAAGAAATTACAGATGTTACCTGATCACGCAGACATAATTTAAAAATACATACATAGCAACGTGGCCTGTATCTCGGCTAGTGTGTTAGAAGCCATCTCTGCTTAGTCCCGGTCGCGTCTGAGATATATAATTTTAAGACAGTAAATCATCCAAAACTCTCATTAATAAACCCTCCCTGAATAAAAATAACTTACTGATGTTACTTGATTGCGGACATAATTTAAAAATACATTATTAGAAAAGTGTGTGTGCTAATGATTCGGCTAGCTTGTTAGCAACGAACCTAAATAATCTACCATGATAATTGGCTTTATACACTCACAGTGTATAAAGTAAAACAACATGAACTCACGTAAAATATATAGTTTATCATCTAAAACACTACACACATCCGATTATGTTTACACAAAGACGTACTCATCTCCTGGACAGTCTTCCGATGGTCCCTGCGTTGTTTTGACATGGTAGCTCCTGTGGGACTTTCTTCTGTAGATTTTCTTTTAAAAATAGTAGGAATAGCATCCGGTTTTAAAAGTCTTCTGAATCTTACTGGTAATCCTAAAGATTCTTTTATACCAGGTCTTTCCTGAAAACAATCGGCAGTAAAATGGTCGCTGCAGACATACGACTCTTAGTAGGAACCCACCGGTCCTTGTCTGGTCCATTCTTGTCGAAGTTTCTCATCTTTTGGAAATTTGTGAAGGCTCACTTGTTCACTGCTGATATTAGAACACCCAAATGCGCTACAACGTGACGGCATTTTTCAAGTTACACAAATAAAAGAGGCGATCCTTCAGGAAATGAATGAGTATGGCAAGCAGTTAACACACCAAACAAACGGGCAAGGCTCTGCCTTCTCCCTGTTTGCACGTCACACTGTATTGCGGAAATGCGCAGATTTTTAGGGGCGTATCCCAGAGAAAAATTACCATAATTTAGAATAAAATTTTAATATATTTATAATTTATTTTGCAAAAACGAACAGAGCTGAATGATATAAGATATATATGTTCTGACAAATATGCAAATTTCCAACATCATGTCACAATCCCTTTAATGGTGTGTGTGCATGCACGCATGCACACACACACCATTAGTGTGACCCCCAACATTACAAATACTTCTGACTCCAATGGGACAGAGGCTGCAGAGGACAGAGTGAGATGGAGAAGGATGACTCGTTGTGGCAACTTCTGAAGAGGGAAAAATTGAAAGAAGAATTAATTTTTTAAATCACAATTTAAAAGTAAAACTAACTTGAGTTTGCACATCTGAGCTTGCACAGCAAAGCATTTACCTGCAAAAAGAGCAGCTTCATTCCACATACTTTACTTTTCAGTCAGCACACAGCCCAATGATGAATGACATTCAAATACTGTACAGTATTGTGTTTTGTTTAAAGCAAACAAGACATTCAGCAACTAAAACTTCAAATAAAACAATAAAACAAAAATCTTACACTGAGCTAAGCTAACTTAATAGTGTATATCACGGTCAAAGATAAAAAGTGCAACTGTATTTATAATAGCTGTGTTAACATTTTCTAAATAGCTCAAGCCATAATGTAATTTCTGGATGCAAAACAGTTTAAAGTTTTCAACTGCCCTGATTGATTCTATTTTCCACTTAAAGCAAAAGCAAGAAGCTAATATTAGCTTTGCAACAAATCTGCTAGCAGTGCTGTGACGGTGTGTACATACCTCCACTTGTCACACTTTAGTAACGCAACGTGGGGGGAAATAGCCTGAAGATGGGATGAATATGCATGTGTTAGTGATATAAAAAAGAGAAAAGGACGTGTGTTATGTTAGTGTAGTGTCAAGTAACCTAGGCTTAAATGGATCCAGACCTTTATAAGATAGGAACAGAGTACAGAATCAGGCCTTTAAAACACAAAATGTCTTATACATGAACATAAGTAGCACATATCAGCGCACACACATACACAAGTCCATAATGACATCATTATAGCAGTGCACGGCACTGACCTGATCAGAACCAGATGTTTCCACAGGGAACACACACACATACACACACATACACACACACACACACAATCACACATAAAGGTACACACGAACATTCGAACCGAGCTAAGTGGAGCAGAAAACAGAGGAGAAGAGAATGCCTGTTGCCCACCATAGGTTTAGAGAGATGTTAAAACCAATGTAATCATATAAAAATGTGATCTTATAATAACAAACATAATGTTTTATATGTTTTAAGATGTTTTTGTGACAAATATAATGTCTTGCAATCGATGTGTTGAAAGCATAACACGATCTCTTGATGGGAAGTGAAGAGGAATGTGTAATAAAGTTATCGTAAGTTGTTTCACCAACTGCCTTTGTGACATCAGAAGCTTTGAGCAAAGCCTATATCTTATAGGGTAATAACAAAGAGAAAAACAACTCCAAGTTAGAGAGAGAGAGAACTTGCCTGGACTAGTTCATGTAAACGTCCAATGGCAAGCATGATCCCCCCCCCCCCCCTTTCTGGCAAGGTGGGGGCCAAATATTGTTATAAAACCATCCTGAAACTGACTGAGAGGGACTGTTGGGCTGATATGCTGAAGACGACGGAGCTTTGAAAGGACAAGATCTGACAGGTTCCAGCTGACCGAGGGAGTTGGGTCGATCCAGGGAGAAAACTTATTTTCTTTTTCTGAAAAAAGGTTGAAAGGGGTTCTCCCACACAGCCCGGGCGAAGCCAAAGCTCACTCCCTTACATCAGACCAGCTAAGTGGGCCAGAGGCGATCAGCACCGATAAGGGTGAGGAAACTGCTCCTTGTGTCACTTATGAGTTCCTAGGAGCTCTGGCAGAAAGTGATGCCTGAGAGACGTCTCACTGATCTTGATCTTCAACAAACCTTAAATCAAATTAGGTTAACAGCAGATAGAGTATAGCCAGCAAAGAATTAAATCACCTTTGTGACTTATTTGCTCGAAGCGGCAGACGGTTACTAGAGGCTTTGGGGAAATATATTTATTGGGTAAGGTTTTGTGTAATGCTCTAGTCCTTGCCGCTAAGGTTGGGCGAGTCGTGAAATATTGAGAAACACTAGTCCTTGCCGCTAAGGCTGGGCAAGACAGAGAGCGTGATTGGGACCTCGATGCAGCTCTAGGGCTCTAGGGCGTGTCCAACCTGGGAGTGAAGGAGAAAAACATCAGCAAGGAGACATCAAGAGGAAACTCACCGTCTACCTCCCTTATAGGACCCAGAAAAGAACAACTCTCAAGAACTCCCAACCAGCTGAGCTGGTCAACATCCCATCTGAAGACCCACCTAACAATTGAATACTTTTCATCTATATACTCTAATTATCTCTCTGTATTGTTGTGCTATAACACTGTTCCCCCTACAAATTATTAATTAAAAGCAAAGCAAAACATAAAATTATTGACTTTTATTCATCATCCTCTTTTTTTATTCATCCTCTTTGTTCATGGAAAAATGTAAGTTTGGTTCAAAAGTTAACATAAAAAAATGAGGTTTTTACCGGTTAAACTTAGCCCAATGAGTAATTAGAAACAACACCCAAGGGTTCAACTTCCTGGACTCTAAAACTATATCGGATCGAGTAACAATTGTAACGCTTAATTGGGAGAAGAGCTGCCATTAACGCACTGTTTCCTTATGTTAAACGCTCTAGTCCCTGGCCACTAAGGTGGGGCGAGACGTAAGGTGAAAGATTGGGTGTGACGAGCGGATGGAGGCAGTTAATTGTCTGGATGAATCTTCTCATTAACAGCCTTGAGTCAGAACTGTTTCCCGTGGTTACTGGTAATACTCGAGCCTCAAAGATTAGTTCAAAGACCCTCTTAGAAGGCAGGTTGCAGTGAGGTTGTACCACATGCCCTGTGGCTGTCCCACTGAACTCATGAGCGATAACAGAAAGATTAAATAAAATAGACTGTTTTGTGTTAAAACAGCATAGTTTACATGCCTTTAAGTGTCCCACTAATTTGAACAGTAGAGACGACACTCTATTAGTTACATAAATGTAATTTTAAATGCATAGCAGAACATTGCATCACTTTCTTTTGAAATTAATTTGTTTTTTCTCTCTTTAGATTGATCACTTTTCAAGTTACCTCGGTTCAAATCCTGGTCTTTCTGGGTGGAGTTTGCATGTTCTCTCTGTGCTATGTGGGTTTTCTCCAGGTACTCCAGTTTCCTCTCAGGGAGTGGTGGGTAGGCCTGTGATCGGAAGATCGCCGGTTCAATTCCCGGTGCCAACAACATCAAAATGTGGGTGGGAAAGGTGAAGCACCCACACCTGCCTCCACTTTCATTTGTTCCACTCTGGACCCTTGAGCAAGGCCTTTAACCCCCACCGTCTGCTCCCCCGAGCACCCTAGACAGTAGCTCTCTGCTCCACACAGAGGGCTGTGGTAGTCTGTGTTTATGGCAGGAAGGACATCCAACGTTAAAATAATTGCCAAATCTTCATGCGACTTAGTTCGCTGTGGCAACCCCTGAATAAGGGAGCAGCCGAAAGAAGAAAAAAAAACCTCAAAAAACAACTCTGTTTTCCTTTCACAGACCAAAAACATACATGTTAGGCTAATTGGGTTCTCTAAAGTATCTGTATGTGAGAATGAGAGAGTGAATGGTTGTTTGTCTCTTTTGTCTCTATGTAGCCCTGTACCCTGCCTCTCGCACAGTGACTGCTGGATATGGGCACCGGTGTGACCCCCGTGATCCGAAAAGGAAGAAGAAGGTAAAGATAATGGGTGGATGGAAGTTCAATGTTTTTGTTTTTTCATTCTTTTGTTTGGGTCTAGGAGTCCGTCTGTCCATCTGATTTTTTTTTTTTCTTCTCAATAACAAAAATCTGTTTTGGAAGTTGATCAGCTTATATGCTTGTCTAAATGACTTCTGTCCAATATTCCTAATGGAGAAACATCTGAGCTATACAGTAGGAAACCCTTGTGCTGTTGTGTCACTTCCTATTTGCTCTGTTTTTCAGATGCTAGATGTAGCAAATTATTATTATTTTGCTAAATATTATGGGTTCCTGGTTTTATCTGACTTTCTCACAATTTTACATCCTCAGTCACTCATGTTTTCTACTGTAGCAATGAAAAAATAACTTTTGGTCTAAAAAACAGGCTGTTTTTTTTAATAAAGGTATTTTTGTTTCATATGTTCCTAACAGAACACTTTGGTTTCAGACTGCAGCTTTACTTGTGGTTCCTAAAATTACTAAATGTAGAATGTGGCATGGAACATTCATTTATCAGATTTCTCTCCTGTGGAACCAACTTCATATTTCTGTCTGTGACACTGACACCCTGTCTACTTTTTTGAAGAACTTTATTTTTTACAAAATTTTCCCAACAATACAAGAACTGCAGCAAACAAAAACTCATAGACCCCACTCCCCTAGAAAGTCTTAAAAAAAGCAGAAATAAATAAAATAGGATAAAATAAACATGTGGGGTGTAATCTGTGTCCACTCACTGATAAGCATTTGATGGCACATTTCATGAAACAAAAAAATATTGTCTTTGACAATTGATCTAGCTGGTCTTTTTGCACATTCTTTGCTTTTATACATCAGAATGTGGTCAAAAAAATGATGGCACTGTTATCAAACAAAAGTTAGTTTCTCAATAAAGTCTACAAAAGGAGTCCATGTTTTGATAAATTTGTCCTTGTGACCTCTGCGGTAATATTTTAGTCCTAATGGAGTCATAGATAGCATTCCCTTAACCCAGTGTTTAAATGAGGGAATCTATCTGACTTTCCTTGCCTAAGACTTATTCTTTGCACCATTACTGTCAAAAAGGTTATAGCATTTGACTGCATGGTGTTGACGAATGTTTGAAGGGGATTTTCCAAAATTAGCAAAGGCTTGGTCAGGTTCTACATCAACCCCAACTATGTAAGTGTTTTGTCCAGAAGTTCTGCAATGATCAGAACATGAGGCCTAGTGAAGGTGGGTTATGAGAGCATCTTGGACATTTGTGGTTAATGTCTGAATATATTTTGGACAATTTCTCATTTCAATAATGTAATCTGTGAATGACTTTACCCTGAATGATACCATCTTTTATGCAGAGAGATGTGGTGTGTATATCTGTGTGTAGACCTGTCCAAAGCCTTTGAAACTGTAGATCATGTCATCTTATGCCACAAGCTCTCAGATATTGGCTTCTCAGATCACACTGTTTGTTGGCTGGTTCTCAAACTATCCCTCAGGTTGGAGGCAATGCGTTCGACATAACAGTACTTCATCTAGCTACTTAACGGTCACCAATCTTGTGTCACAAGGCTCAGTTTTAGGTCTCACTCTTTTTGCAATTTATATAAATAATGTACCGGTAGGTCTAAACATTCCTGGTGCATCCTTGCATCTCTATGCCAATGACACTGTTTACTGCTGAGGAGCTAACACAGTTGCCATGGTTTTCCAGCTTCTACAGTCTGCATTTAACATCATTCAGTCAGACTTATTCCACCTCAAGCTGGTGCTAAATGCTGACAAAACCAAAGGGATGTTATTTTCCAACAGAAAGTCAGTGCCAGCAACTCTTCCTCCCATCTCATCCATGCATGGTGTTCCTATTGAATTTGTAGATTCTCACAAATACTTGGGAATTTTGCTCGATGCACAGCTCTCTTTTTTAAACCACATACTGAAAACTTGATAAAGAAACTGAAATTAAAACTGGGTTTATTTTTCTGGAATAAGATATTGCTTAACTCTAAATGCCAGAAAATGCCTTGTAACACCCACCTTCCTACCAGCCATTGACTATGGTGACATTATTTACATGAATGCCCCTGCCAGCTCCTTGCAGTTGTTGGATGCTGTCTACCATGGTGCGCTAAGATTCATAACTGGTTGTAACTACTGTACCCATCATTGCACCCTGTACTCATTAGTCAGTTGGTCATCCTACTGTACACATAGGCTCTCACACTGGTTCATTTTCATCTATAATTCCTGCTACCTTCTTACTTCTCCTCCCGCATGTCATGCCGTCAGTGCAGTTACAACATGCACTCGCAGTCCATCATTACCTGCAACGGTCCCTCACTGTGGACCAAACTTGGCAAAAAGGTATTTTCCTACTCAGCTCCTGCAACCTGGAACACCTTGCAACAGGAACTGAAGTTGTCCTCCTGGATTTCTTTTTTTAACTGGGTTTCAAACATTTGATAATGTCAATAGAAAAATCAAATATGTTCTTGTTTTTAGTATTTCACCCTGTTTTACGGCACCCTGATTCATTGTTTTGTACACTGCTCTTATTTTAACTTCATGTTTACTGTAGTTTATTGTTATCTTTGTCTACTGTTTTGTTGTCTGTACCTTATATTAATAAAGGTTGAAAAATATGTTCTGTCTGGAATAGGTCCCTCTTGCAAATGAGTCCCCGTGGCTCAATGAGGCTAGCCTGTATAAATAAAGGTTGAATGAATGAATGAATTTTGCCAAGAATATTATGCCACATTTAATCTGAAATCCAAACCCATAAATCTTCCTCCCATGCCTTCGTGATTCTCTCCAACGTTAGTGGACTAATAGTTATATCTTTTGGTAAATACAGAGGCATGCGATTGGTGAGTTGCTAGATGGGATTGTGTCTTTCTGGGAGGTTTGTATTTTCAGGACTGTATGGCCTTGGGTCAACCACTCTGGATGGGACCCTTCCATTAGCAGCTGGCTCTTTTGTGTTTCTAGACATTCATGGATAGCAGTCAGTTTAAGCCAGTAGGTGTGGATCACATCAGGCAGACATGAAGACCAGCCCTTCATTCCTGAGACTCTGTCTTGGATGATTGCCATTGTTATAGGTACACTACTGGGTTTTATTCTGGGAGAGAACTGTGATAATTTCTAACATCAGGTAGCTATGGGGTGCTATCATTGTGTGATGCATCCTCCCATATGGTTCTCCAGTACAGGTAGTCCCCGATTTACGAGCGCTCTGATCTACGAGGTTCCGGACTTACGAGCTGGCGAATTTTTGGAAAAAACGCAAAAAATACTGAGTTTTCCTGTGTTTTTTCACCACAGTTCGTTAGCTAAACATGTGGACACACGTTTCCGATCATTTTTATGCACTCATAAGCAGTTTTTCGATGAAAAACGAGTGTTCGTAGTCGCGCTAGCAAAACCGTTCCAATTTACGAGCGAAATTCCGGACTTACGAGAAGCGTGGCGGCCGTTCCAAATTACGAGATTTCCGGTTTACGAGCGCCTCGTTGTAACGGATCTCGCTCGTAAATCGGGGACTACCTGTATTACACATGGTGGATCTACTCTCACACACTTTTCAAGTTTTTTCAACTTCTACAGTCCACATTTGACATTGTTAAGTCAGACTTATACCACCTCACACTGGCACTAAACACTGATAAAACCAAGAGGATGTTGTTTTCAAACAGAAAGTTGGTGTCAGCAGTTCTTACATCTATCAAATTCATTCACAGTGTTCCTATTGAGTTTGTGGACTCATAAATACCTGGGAACTTTATTTAATGCAAACCTCTCTTTAAAGTCCTATACTGATACATACTAAATCTTAAAAAACATTAAATTGAAACTAGGGTTATTTTTCTGAACCAGATCTTGTTTAGATTTGAATGCCAGGTAATGGCTTGAAGCTGCCATTTTCTCAACAACTTTCAATTATGATGACATTGTTTATAAGAATGCCTCTGCCAGACGATGAATCTTTGCAGATGTTGGATATGGTTTATCACAGTATTCTAAGGTTCATAACTAACGGTGACTACCAAACATTACTGCACTCTGTCCTCAATGGTCAGACAGTCATTGTTATCTATGCGCAAACTCTTGCACTGGTACAATTTCATCGATAAATCACTCCTTGTTATTTTCCCTTCATATATCTCCTTCCACCTGTCACTCTCATTACTAGCAGTGTTCCCTTAGTGCAGACATAATTTGACAAAGTGCCTTCTCTTACTCTGCTCTTGTCACCAGTACATCTTGAAATAGGATTAGAAGTTGTCCACTTTGACTGAGATTTTTTTAAATACGTCACCATGCTTTCATTGTTTTTATTACACCGTATTGTTGTATTTGCATTTTATTGTTGTATATAATATATTGTCCACCTAAAACAGGTCTCTCTTGAAAATGAATCCTTGTGTCTCAATGAATACAGATAAAAGTTAAATAAATCCAATTCCAGCATCATTGCTGTTTCTTTCACCTTCAAGTTTGTAAACCTGCTCCAACAACAACCAGACCACTGAAATAGACCAGGTGGATACTTTTGTGATATCATGGGATACATTTCCAGTGGAACTGGAATTGTTGGAGAGAGGAAACTTACCGATACAAAGTCCAAGACTGTGACAAGAGATGGAGTGGAGTTTGGTCTCAAATGTTAGAGTCTGTCAACACATGTTCTATTTGCTCTGCTTTGCTCAATATATTTTGAATGTTAGCATCTCAACAATAGTTCACCTGTCCACTATCGGATTGATTTCAAGATTTTATTTCTTGTTTTGTAAATCTTATAAAGTCTGACCCTGTCATATTTATGTGATCTTATTAGCATCCACACTCCAGTAAGAGCAATAATTAATATATAAGTAATATTTTTTTCACATTGTGAACAGCTTCCCATCAGAACCTCTAAGTGTCACTAACAGACCAAAACCAAAACGTGCATATGCCAGTTATGAAGTTGGTGTGAGGCTGCACATGTTTTCACAACCATTTCAATTTTGGGAAGGAGCAGCTGTGGCTGAGTGGTTCGAGCAGTCGTCCTCTGGGAGATCTGGGGGTTTGATTCCATCAGCAGTCACATGTTGAAGTGTCACTGAACCCCTCATTGCCTCTGATGTGTCCCCCATCGGTGTATGAATGTGATCTAAAGCTCTGATCAGTCTCTACAGATTTAGATTAGCTTTGTAGAGATCTAGTAGAGTGCCATGTGAATGGGTAAATGAGGCACAGATTGTGTTGTAAAAAGCTTTGAGTATCTTGACTAAATAGAACGTTGCTATATAAGTACAGTCCATTGACCATTTATTGATTTATCTGAACTTTTCTGTGGAAAAGTGGCATACACCCCTATTTTTGTGCTCAAACATCTTTTGCACATGAGACATCTGCTCTCTCCATTCTAGCTGTAGATGCCCTGTACTATCACAACCTTCAGCCTGCCACTGCTGCTCCAGACATTGTCTCCTTTCTCTTGGTCAAAGAGGTTTTAGAAGGTTTCATGATCATTCCATTGATTTATGGGAGAGGACTTCAAACTCAAGTCAAACAACTTCAGAGTGTCCTCTTGCCCTCTTCCTTTTATTCTCCATCTCACCTTTTCTGGCAGCTATGGTGTGCATTAGAAAACAAAATCTAGAGGCTCTTCAAATCCTAAAACCACCAAACCTGATAGTTTTGAAATGTACGGTATGTGATAATGAATTTTTAACTCTTGCGATCAGTTTATCTGCCTGTTAAGCCTTCACAATGTCAAATGGGGAATCAATTAATAGGGATGCAACTGGTATTATCAACTTGTACTTATAGAAGTACCTGATACCACTTTACAGCAGTCAGGTAGTGGAAGAGGAGCAATGTCAGCTGTGTTTACCATCTCAAAGAGTTAGAGTTATTTTGTTTAGGACCCACTCTCTGATGCATTTAGACATTGAAAATGAAATTGTCCACATGTGGACCCGAGGAAATTTTTATTTTTAAGTCTAATAATGGTCAATCAGGTCATCTGGACAGTTTTTTTTTTGTGGAAAGACGTTTCTCCTCAGACTGATGAAGCCCTCTGAATAGAGGGCAAAACGTCTTTCCACAAAAAAAAACAAAAAAAATTAAGAAACTGTCCAGATGACCTGATTGACCATTATTGGATTTTGTACCTCGGTGATTGAGCATCAACTTTGATGTAAAAATAAATAAATAAAATAAGTGTATTCAGATTTGAAACATTTGGATCGTGTAAGTCACACAGCTGACAATAACTGCCCTCATTGGTAAAATCATGTCAGGTTCAGCCAAAAACAGAAAAACATTTGTCATGTTCACAGTTATGGAAAACTGAAATATTGTTATTTTAAGCAAAACTCAGTTCAAATCATGCAAAACTGTCTTATTAGCTTTGAAATTAACAGAAAATGGATGTTCGCTCATGAATGTGCTCATTTGAACCCAACATTGTTTACAAATCTAGATGAGAACTACAAACAAGTGAGAATAGATGCCTCATCGTCTCCATCCTAACACGAGGTTAATACAAACCACACCAGTTCTTAGTGGGACAGTTGTCTTATATCTTCCTAAAAACTAACTCTAAGGGGGAAAGTGACAATCCACAGAGGAATCTCCAGTTTCAGCCATTCTCACCCCACGTCACAGTTTTTATTTTTTGTCATTCACACAGGAGTTGTCATGAAAATAAACTATTCAGCTGGTCTGCATTCTCTCAACACCGCTCTGGTAAAAAGTGACTGAAATGAAAAGGTGAAATCTAAATTAAAAAGTCTGCAAGGAGAGACTGCAGAACAGGACCTGTTTTGCCAGTAAACATTATGCTGATGATGAAGTCATGTGATATGATAGCTGGGGTTAAGTTAAGTGGACAAAAAGTCAAATTTTGACATGTTTTACTTTCACATTAGAATTAATTTTTTGTTTTTAAATCAAACCATGTCCCTAAATATTTAGCATGACCTACATAGTTTGAGTATGTTTGTGCATATTTGTTTGAATGCCATTTTAGACATTTGTTATGTTTACATGTGCGTTAATTAATAATTTTAAACTTTGCACAGTACATATAATTATGACTTTGCTTCAAGTGGCACTTCCCTGCTGGTACCTAAGCTGCTTCTCCTCGGCCTCCTACCTTTTCGAACATTCCCATCCACGGTGCGTTGAAACTCTCCTGCGCTCAGCAGAAAGCAGGCCCGGTCGTGTGGATATCGCTCGCGGCTGGTATTGGAGCCGAGACCACCGGTGGCTGGGCTGCGCTCATCCCCAAGAACTTGATCAATGGTGGGGCAGTCTTCGTTGGCTAAAGCTGCTGCACTTGCTGCTGCATCACCATTTGGCTTAGAGTCTGTAAAAAACAAGAGTGGGGTGGTTGAGCAACGGTGAAAGTTACAAAAGGAAGGAAAAATATGAATAATGATTGACGAGAGAAGTAACAAAAGTGTATGTGTGTGTGTGTGTGTGTGTGGGGGGGGGGGGCAGTTTTTTTGTTAGTTTTTTTTAAACTTTATTAACATAAAACTATGGTGGCCATGAGGTGGCTTGGCTTAATGTAATTTTGTTTTTTCAAATGTAATTCCATTTTTTCTAAATGGGATTCTGGCCACTTCCGCTTTGGCTTAATATAATTCTGTTTTTTCAAATGTTGTTCATTTACACCTCAGAGCCACCATATAAAACAATAGTCAAAAACCTCCTGGACCTGACAGATTTACCACAAAGTTTGACAAAAAAAATTCTTCAGACAACTGTCTTTTCTTCTACATATGTTTTAATTATTGTCTATTTACATCCCTCCTTCCTGAGGCTTTAATCCGTCCTATAGAAAAGAAAGATAAAGACCCAGCAGACCGTAGCTTCTACAGACCAGTTTACTCCTAAATATTAATAACAATAATAATAATAATAATAATGAATTCAATTTATAACACGCTTTTCATTAGTGAAAATCTCAAAGCGCTACACACATTGAATGCTACACACATTCATACACCGGTAGCGGCAGACTACCATGCAAGGTGCTTTCCAGTCCTACCGGGAGCAACTATTAATGTCAAAGATCTTGCAAAAACTGGTTGGAAACTCACTTCTGAATAAATTTGAAAGACCAAGTTGTTAAAGGGAGATATTAGTTTAAAAATGTAAAATGAATACTCAACACAATTTCCATCTGCTTTAAGGTAACTTTGCGAGTCAATGCAGAGAAGGCCTGAAATTGGGATATTCTTTTAGAAAATTAGGATTTGCTGAAATTTTTTTTTTCTGGAGTGGTCTTTATACAGTACATTATTATAAATTATTATAAATCTTTATTCATTTCATATTCTAAAAACAAATTAATTATATTTACAATAAAAAGAAAAGAAAACCAATACAATGAAATGAAAGGTAGCAGAGAGAAGAAAAAAATTCTTATAATATCTGCTTCTTTTTTTCACAAGTAAATTCAAACAATAACATTCTTCAGTTAGTAAATCAATAAAACAAAAAATGAAATCCTTCTAGAACATCAATTTATATGAGTACACATTATACAGTTTCATATTTTTTTTAGCAATCCAAACTTTATCAATTTCTTAAACATGTACATAGACTTGGCACTTTTAATATCTTTTTCCAGATTATTCCACAATCTCACTCCTTGTATCGAGGTACATCGTTCTTTCATACTGGTTCTAAATTTAGTTGTTATGAACATCTCCGTCCCCTTAAGATTATAGCAGCTTTCTCTCTTTGTAAAAATTCTCTGGATGTTCAAAGGTAATGCATTTTGGTGAGCCTTATACATAACTAATAAAATTTTATAATCAATCAAGTCGTGGAATTTCAATAATTTCAGTTTACAAAATAATACATTAGATGGATGATGGATATGTTTTCGAGTGATAACTCTTATTGCTCTTTTCTCTTCTTCTCAGGTACACAACAACAATCAATATTCAACATATTTTCTGTTGTACTGTGGATCTTGACAGAGCTTTCCGATGTTACATTGTTTACATTAATACATTTGCATTAGCCACTAAACCGTTGTTTGTCATGATCTTTGGGTGTTTTTATTTCATTTGGGTTTGAGCTTATGATTTTCTTAATATCACCCGTCTATGCCTTTTTGTTTCATCCAGACTTATTCCTTTAACACATTTTCAAATTTACTTCCTGTGTTAATTGTCATTGTTTCCCTCAGCCTTTCTTGCCATCATTTAATTTGCAACCCTCTCCACCTGCTCATTATGTCACCTGTGCGTTATTCATGTCATCACAACTCCCTTTGTAAAATCTTTCTGTTTGTCAAGTAAAATGGAACGCTCGGGAGATTGAATCATTTGGAACAATTGTTCCAGAAAATGATTTGATCTTGTGGAACGTTCACTGTTGTCAACTCCTCAGTAAGGGAAGTAGCGCTTGACTGTGCTAAAAGTTGTTGTACGTCACTAAATGGCGCCATCCCCTAATTTGCATATTTGTTGATTTCACCGTAACTGTGATCTAGACTGCAGGAAGGATAAATGGAAACATTGCAGTGACAAAAAGTGAGTAAAAACACTCATAATGTGTTTACAATTTTAAATGAGCTTTATGAATAGGTTTCATAACTTTAGTGCTTTGCACAGACCCACATTTCATAAATAAAATCAAAACATCCATCCATCCATCCATCCATCTTCTTCCGCTTATCCGGGGTCGGGTCGCGGGGGTAGCAGCCTAAGTAGGGAGGCCCAGACTTCCCTCTCCCCAGCCACTTGGAGCAGCTCCTCCGGGGGAATCCCAAGGCGTTCCCAGGCCAGCCGAGAAACATAGTCCCTCCAGCGCGTCCTGGGTCTTCCTCTGGGTCTCCTCCCGGTGGGACATGCCCGGAACACCTCACCAGGGAGGCGTCCAGGAGGCATCCTAACCAGATGCCCGAGCCACCTCAACTGGCTCCTCTCGATGTGGAGAAGCAGCGGCTCTACTCCGAGTCCCTCCCGGATGACTGAGCTTCTCACCCTATCTCTAAGGGAGAGTCCAGCCACCCTGCGGAGAAAACTCATTTCAGCCGCTTGTATCCGAGATCTTGTTCTTTCGGTCATAACCCAAAGCTCATGACCATAGATGAGGGTGGGAACGTAGATCGATCGGTAAATTGAGAGCTTTGCCTTTTGACTCAGCTCTCTCTTCACCACGACAGACCGGTACAGCGCCCGCTTCACTGCGGACGCTGCACCTATCCGCCTATCGATCTCACGCTCCAGTTTTCCCTCATTCGTGAACAAGATCCCGAGATACTTAAACTCCTCCACTTGGGGCAGGACCTCCTCCCCGACCCGGAGAGGGCATGCTACCCTTTTCCGGCTCAAGACCATGGCCTCGGATTTGGAGGAACTGATCCTCATCCCGGCCGCATCACACTCGGCTGCAAACCGCTCCAGTGAAAGTTGTAAATCACGAACTGATGAAGCCAGTAGGACCACATCATCTGCAAAAAACAGAGAAGCGATTCTAAGGTCACCAAAACGGATCCTCTCAACACCTTGGCTGCGCCTAGAAATTCTGTCCATAAAAGTTATGAACAGAATCGGTGACAAAGGGCAACCTTGGCGGAGTCCAACTCTCACCGGAAACGAGCCTGACTTACTGCCGGCAATGCGGACCAAGCTCTGACACCGGTCGTACAGGGACCTAACAGCCCATATCAATGGGCCTGGTACCCCATACTCCCGGAGTACCCCCCACAGAACCCCCCGAGGGACGCGGTCGAATGCCTTCTCCAAGTCCACAAAGCACATGTAAACTGGTTGGGCAAACTCCCACGCACCCTCCAGGACCCTGTTGAGGGTGTAGAGCTGGTCCAGTGTTCCACGACCAGGACGAAAACCACACTGCTCCTCCTGAATCCGAGGTTCGACTATCCGACGGACCCTCCTCTCCAGAACCCCTGAATAGACCTTACCAGGGAGGCTTAAGAGTGTGATCCCCCTATAGTTGGAACACACCCTACGGTCCCCCTTTTTGAATAGGGGAACCACCACCCCAGTCTGCCAATCCAAGGGAACTGCCCCCGATGTCCACGCGATATTGCAGAGTCGCGTAAGCCAACACAACCCTACAACATCCAGAGCCCTAAGGAACTCCGGGCGAATCTCATCCACCCCCGGAGCCTTGCCACCGCGGAGCTTTTTAACCACCTCGGCGACCTCAGCACCAGAGATCGGAGAACCCGACCCAAAGTCCCCAGGCTCCGCTTCCTCAGTGGAAGACGTGCCAGTAGGATTGAGGAGGTCTTCGAAGTATTCCGCCCACCGACTCACAACATCCCGAGTTGAGGTCAGCAGCACGCCACCCCCACCATAAATGGTGTTGGTCGCGTACCTCTTTCCCCCCCTGAGACGCCGGATGGTGGACCAGAATCGCCTCGAAGCCGTACGGAAGTCATTCTCCATGGCCTCTCCGAACTCCTCCCACGCCCGAGTTTTTGCCTCAGCAACCACCCGAGCCGCATGCCGCTTGGACTGCCGGTACCTATCAGCTGCTTCCGGGGTCCCACAAGCCAAAAAGGCCCAATAGGACTCCTTCTTCAGCCTGACAGCATCCCTCACTGCCGGTGTCCACCACCGGGTTCGAGGGTTGCCACCACGACAGGCACCAACAACCTTGCGGCCACAGCTCCGATAAGCTGCCTCGACAATAGAGGCGCGGAACACGGCCCACTCGGACTCCATGTCCCCCGCCTCCCTCGGAACGTGTTCAAAGCTCTCCCGGAGGTGGGAGTTAAAGCTCCGTCTTACGGGAGACTCTGCCAGACGTTCCCAGCAGACCCTCACAATACGTTTGGGTCTGCCAGGTCTGACCGGCATCCTCCCCCACCATCGGAGCCAACTCACCACCAGGTAGTGGTCAGTTGACAGCTCCGCCCCTCTCTTCACCCGAGTGTCCAAGACATGCGGCCGCAGATCAGATGAGATGACAACAAAGTCGATCATCGAACTGCGACCTAGGGTGTCATGGTGCCAAGAGCACATATGTACACCCTTATGCCTGAACAGAGCGGCGTTTGGCCAAACGCAGAGCTATACTGGGGCCTTTAGGCTTGTTAAAGATAGGAATGGTAATGTTCTATCAAGTGAGGAGAGCATAATGGGAAGACGGAGTACTTTGACAGCTACTGAATGAAGAGAACGAAAGAGAAAGAAGAGCGGAGATCCTAGAAGCTGTGGACCAGGAAGTGGGAAAGATTAGTGAGGGTGAAGTCCAGAAAGCTCTGAAAAGAATGAAAAAGGAGAGGGCAATATGACCTGATGACATACCAGTGGAGGTTTGGAAATGTCTTGGAGAGATGGCAGTGAGGTTTTTGACTCAAATATTCAATGTCATATTTGAGGGTGAGAAAATGCCTGAGGAATGGAGAAGTGTGCTGGTGCCTATTTTTAAGAACAAGGGTGATGTACAGAGTTGTAGCAACTACAAGGGAATTAAGTTGATGAGTCACACAATGAAGATCTGGGAGAGAGTTGTGGAAGCAAGACTTCGACAAGAGGTGACTATCTGTGAGCAGCAGTATGGTTTCATGCCAAGAAAGAGCACCACAGATGACATATTTGCTCTGATGATGCTGATAGAAAAGCAGAGAGGGTCAGAAAGAACTTCATTGTGTCTTTGTGTACATAAGTCTGAACGAGAGAAAGGCAGGTGTCACAATGAGGCTACAAGGTGCAGAGTACACAAAGATCCAGGACTTAAAGTACTTAGAATTAACTGTCCAGGAAATTGTGGAGTGGAGTGAAGAGATGAAGACGAGAGTCCAAGCAAGATGGACTGGATAGAGAGTTTCAGGAGTGATTTGTGACTAAAAGGTTGCAGCAAAGGTCAAAGTAAACGTTTATAAGAGAGTAGTGAGGTGAGCTATGTGTGATTTGGGGAAAGTGGCTTTAACTAAAAGACAAGAGAAAGAACTGGAGATGGCAGAGATGAAGATGTTGAGGTTCTCCGTTGGAGTGACACGGATGAAGAAGATTAGGAATTAGATCATCAGAGGCAGGTTGAAGGACTGGTAGATAAAGTGAGGGAGGCCAGACTAAGATGGTTTGGACATGTCCAGAGGAGAGACAGTGGATATATTGGTAGAAGGATGTTAGAAATGCAGCTGCCAGGAAAAAGACAAAGGAGATATATGGATGCAGTTAGAGAGAACATGGAGGCAGTTGGAGTGAGGACCGAGGATGCAGAAGACAGAGATGGAGGAGGATGACTTACTGTGGAGACTCCTGAAGAGGGAAAAGCCGAAAGAAGAAAATAAGTAATCCACTTTAAATTTTTACGCATTGCCTTCAAGTAGGACTTTGCCATCTTAGAGTCTGACTGAGACTTTCTTCTTGAGATTTTTTTTGTTTTAGTTTATACACAAACATAAAAACACCAAGCCTCATATGTTTCCATTGTCTAATTGATCACTTTATTTGGTTAGAAAAGAAAACAATTACATGTTGGGAGGAAATATGCCAATGAGGGCTTTGTTTTATGGGCTTTTTTGTTTGTTTGTTATATGAATAATAGAGCATAGCCAAGCAAATGAAGACAAATAAAAAATACACAATAATAAAAAGTCAGAGTCTCAATTTACTGGTTAAACTTAAAAGGTTTCTTAATGTATTTCTCATGTATCAAGATTTTTTCTGGCAGTCAGATGAGTTGTTGCCACTACAGTATTGTTACGGTTACAGTGTTAATTTATGTTCAGACGTTCGGACCAAGCCTGTTAACCAGCATAGGTTTTGATCTCTCGCTAACAAAACAAAAAAAATTGTTTTATGTGTACATTATTGGATAGCATGACTCATAAAATTGTGTTTGGGCGTTGTAGGTTCTCTCACTCACCTGCCCTGTTTATCTCGATGATCTCTTCTTGCGCCAGCGGACAGTCTCCAGTACCAATCATGCTGCCGGATCCCACAATGCCTGGCCCAAGCACATTGCCCATCAGTCTGTCTGGAGAGGCTGTTGCAATGGCCAGAGCATCTGGCTTGCAATAGTTAGGGCTTCCTGGCTGTGGTGCTCTTGGGATGTGCTTATTCCTTTTCTTGGGGAGCTTTTGCTTAGCCATGGCCAGGGAATAGTACATACCAAAGTTGTTCACAATGACGGGCACAGGCATGGCAATAGTCAAAACACCTGCCAAGGCACAGAGGGCCCCCACCAGCATTCCTGACCATGTCTCAGGGTACATATCTCCATATCCCAGAGTGGTCATGGTCACAACAGCCCACCAGAAGCCAATGGGGATGTTCTTAAAGGTAGTGTGGTTTGCAGCTGTTGGATCATTTGGGTCAGCTCCAATACGTTCAGCATAGTAGATCATGGTAGCAAAGATTAGGACACCCAATGCCAGGAATATAATTAGCAGCAAGAACTCATTGGTGCTTGCCCTCAAGGTGTGGCCAAGGACTCGTAAACCAACAAAATGTCGGGTAAGCTTGAATATACGCAAGATACGGACAAAGCGCACTACACGCAGGAAGCTCAACACATCTTTGGCTGTTTTAGAGGAGAGGCCACTGAGAGCCACCTCTAGATAAAAGGGCACAATAGCCACAAAGTCTATGATGTTAAGGGTACTGCGGAAGAACTCTCTCTTGTCAGCGCAAAAGATGACACGCAGCATCACCTCAATGGTGAACCAGATGACACAGAGTCCCTCCACATATGTCAGCCAGCCATCTGTAACAACTTCATACACTATCTGAAAAGTAAAAGACAAAGATAAGGGGTTTTAAAAATATACAATTCAAAAAATAAATTTATTCATTACAATACGCTTATCTTTTGGATAGTGATTAGAGTGGAGATAATGTCACAAAATGGAAACAAAGTTTAGTTGTTTGCTTGATGTCTGGTGTGAATAACAGATTAACATGTAGTGAACATTATAACAGCCAGATGTTTAGCTCTTGGGACTAATTTCACTTACCACTGAGCATCAAACTGGTCCAATTATTCAGTATAAAAAATAATTAACACTCAACAGACATGCTTGGTTTTTTAAAATTTTGATTTGCAGTTATACGAGATGTAAAGGCGAGCTATTAATAACAGAGCAGCTTTGACAAAAAGGTCAAAAGGTCACTACCTAAAATGTTCAGAAAATAGGCAGGGAGTTCAAGGTTCTTATCCTATTTAATAACAAATTTCCAATTCAGTATTTGATAAAGCCCCTCTTCTGTGTGGGGTGCCCCAGGGTTCCATTTTGGGCCCTCTGCCTTTTCTTTGTACTTGTTGCCACTTGGATCTATTATAACGCAGACTCTTCCACTGGTACATTTTCATCTTCAAATCACTTCTTGGTCTGCTGCCCTCATACATCTCCTCCTACATGTCTTTGCGTGAGTGCAGCTACAGCGTGCGCTCTCAGGACATGATCACCTGCAGTGTCCCCTCAGTGAGGACTGAACTTGGAAAAAGGGCCTTCTCCTACTCTGCTCCTGCTTCCTGGAATATCTTACAAAAAGATCTGAAGCTCTCGGCCCTGACCTCTCTGGATGGTTTTCAGAATCTGTTGGAATCCTGGCAAAAACCAATGCAGATATGTTCCTGTCTTTGATTTTTTTGTACATCTACCTTATAATGTTTTTGCTACTTTTTCTTTTCTTTTGTTTACTGTTTAATGTATTTGTATCATTGATGTTCATCATTCTTTAGTTTGTAGCAGGTCGCTTTCGTAAATGAGCCCTCGAGGCTCAATAAGATTTACCTGACTAAATAAAGGTTGAATGAATGAATGAACAAGACACCACAATGTCAACTTTCATTTTTATGCAGATGATTTGCAAATCTATTTACCATTAAGGCCTGGATCCAGTAACCCAATGTGTTCTCTCTTTGACTGCATCTCTGAAATCAAACATTGGCTAAACAAGAACTTCTTGTTTTTAAATGACAATAAAACAGAATGGATTTTATTTGGTAACAAAGATGCAACTGGCCTGGGAAATTTGAATATTAACTTCAGTGACAGTGTGAAAAACCTCGGAGTGACCTTTGATAAGGCTTTACATTTTGACAAACACATCGCCTCTGTTGTCCGGTCTGGATTTTTTTATTTACGTCTTTTAAAAAAGGTCAAACCCTTTTTAAACCGTTGTGACTTGGAGAAGGCTGTTCATGCTTTTATCAGTTCTAGGCTCGATTATTGTAACGCTCTGTATGTTGGTGTGCCTCAGTCAACACTGAGCCGCCTCCAGCTTGTTCAGAATGCAGCAGCTCGCCTTTTAACCAACACTCCTAGATGGGACCACATCACACCTGTTTTATTCTCTCTACATTGGCTTCCTGTCCGTTTTAGGATAGATTTTAAACTTTTATTATTTGTTTTTAAAGCTCTGAATGGCCTCGCTCCTACTTATATAACGGAGTTGTTAAGTTTCCCCGCCCGCTCCAGGTCTCTGAGGTCAGATAGCCAGCTCCTGCTCTCTGTTCCACGGACAAAATATAAACGTTGGGGTGACCGTGCCTTTTCTGCGGCCGCACCTCGACTCTGGAATACGCTCCCGCTTGAGCTACGTCAGATTACTGAACTTGGCCCTTTTAAATCAAAGCTTAAGACTTTTTTATTCCAACTGGCTTTTAGTAATTAAATATGTGGTGACATTTCTGGTTTTATTTTTGCTATTACTGTATGTTGTGTTTTTCTTGATTTTTAATCTGTTGTCTTTTTTAAGTACTGCACTGTTTTTTGTTAAGCACTTTGGTCACCACGTGGTTGTGTAAAGTGCTATACAAATGAATAAATGAAATGAAAATGCCAATCAAGAAAGTTGCATTAAAACTTCATCATATCATATCAGTGTAATACCACATACTGAGCAATAATGAGGTGGCTGAGAGAAATTAATTGTTTGATATAAAAGAAAGCCTCAAAAGAATAAGGTAGAGCAGGGGCGGCCATCTTACTTCACCAGCGGGCAGTGAGAGTACCGTATGTAGGGACATTCCATGATCCAGTGAAAATGTTTCAGAACATTTCTGATCTCCTACAATCTAATATAATCCTTAATAGGAATGTGAAGATTAACTGATATATACTGATTCAGAATTATGTATGTACATGATGTAACTGCACTGCTAAAATGGCTCTGATGCAGTTCAGGGATAAAATATATAAAGGTTTTCACGTCTTTGCACCGCTACAATCTGACCCATTTATTTGTATTAGATGAAGAGACTGAATGTAAGTTTCTGATATCTGCATTAAAATAAAACAGAAAAGTTGTAACTGTTTTTGAGTATAAAAAAATGGAATGCCTGCCTGTATTGTTTTTCTTTTGGTGTCACTCCTGCTGTGCAGCAGTAATATTTTAGGTGTGACACATTCTGTAGGTGTCGCACGTCTCAGAAAAAGTGCAACACTCTTCAAAGTGCCCATGAAATAGATACAGCTTTGTTCTGACTCGGTGGACCAGCTGATATTTTTGAAGAAAATAGGATTACAAAGTACTGGGTGCACACATATGGTCTGTACTGGAAAAAGTTCAAGGGCCAAGCCAGTGGGACAGGCTGGTTGTAAACAGTATTGATGGAAATCAACAGAAAAACTTGCAAATGTATATGCATTATTCTGGTTTACCACATGGTGTTTTGAGATCTGCTTTTATTTTTTAAGTTACTTTAAGGTTTCTGCTTTCTAATTCTCACCACAGTTTGGTTATTTTAGTCTTGTGACCTTTCTAATAGTCACAAGACGATTGTTGACATTTTTGTCAGTGTCCATGTCTTGTGTGTTCATTTAGTTTTCTGGGGTTCTTGAATGTTATTTGACCTGTTTCAGCTCCATTGGTTCCCCTTCCCTTAGGCCCCATTTACATTACGCGTTTTTTGAGTGAAACGTTCAGCCGTTCATTTACAAAACAGCCCTAGATCTCTCTGAAACCAAACGTTTCTGAATCCAGGTCTCAGAGTGGAGATTTTCGGAGGAACCCCTTACAGAGGTGTGAAATGCTCCGCAAGTGTGAGGTCACACGTGCACTCCAGGCGGCTGCAGTCCAGAGTTTTCCTGCTCTAACAACAATTATAATAAATGGCAGAGAGCAGAGTGTTTTTGTGCTGCTCACCCTTTTTCAGCATGTAGGAGCTAAACTAATAAAATACAAGCTCCAAAGTGGTGTTAGAGTATTCACCAGTTTGGATATAATTGTGATGCAGACGCTGCATGCCCTATGAATGCACCTGAGCCCTGCAATTCAGGGTTGCCAGATAAATTTAAAATATTGTATTTACCCACTCCTGTTCTGTGCACATGTTCACCAAACACAACACACACCTCATCTTAGAATATACTCAGCACATATGACTGTTTAGGTAAAAATTCTATCATTTTAAAGCCACAGTACTATAGTTCATAATTTCTTATCTTGCAACCCAACTGCCATGCAAACTAGTGTTTTCATGTAAACCTGCTCATTTCTTGTTCATTGCCCAATAAACATTGAAAAAACACTAACATTTCCAGAGGTTGTTCTTGTGTAAATAGGGCCTTATCCACCCAACTTATCCACCCACCCAACCTGTGTTGTTGTCGTGTCTGTGCATTGTGCTTACATGCCATTCATGTTTGTGTAGCAGTAAATATACCTGGCTAGGGAAATGCCACTTCCTGATATACCTGGCTAGGGAAATGTCACTTCCTGTTTGATAAGTGGGTGGAGTATAAAAGGAGGCAGCAATGCCTGTTCTGGCACTTGGTTTCTTCTTCACGCTCCCACTAAGTGGCTCAAACCCGTGTGGGGTTTGGTTGTCATTGAGCAGCAGATCGTGTCATGCGTGCTGTTCTGGCTTTCGTGGTATGAAGACCAAGCTTGCTGCGTCCTCCTCCTCCTCCTGTGCGTGGTCCAAACTACTGCACTTGACCATCTTCAGATGTCTGTGGCTGCTTCACTGGACTCAACAACAAATTGTTTGGGGCGCGGTCCCTGAACACACGTCAGTGGCGTGGGTAATTAGCCACACACCTGGATCTAGACTAGAACTTTAATCATTTAATCTTTTTACAAAGTATTTTAAAAGAATTTATAAATACAAACGGAAACTAATAAACTGTTTTATTTGTAAACGTGTCTCAGATGTTCTAAATATTTTCTTAAGGTCTACGAGCCTTGTAAATTGCATAATTTTTACGAGAACCACTTGGTACCACCACATTTGGCATTGTTGGTAGGGTCCTGTGTATGTATATATACATAGTACCGGTACTTTTGTGAACATCTGAGACGGGTATGCTTTTGCTTTTTTATTTGTATATTTTTCTTAACTGTGTTTTTTGTGTACAGATTGGACTGCCTGGAGTCAAAGCAGCAGTGGTTCCATGCAGATCTTCACCAGTGGAACTCGGCATTAATGGCAAGTTTTTAAAGGCTGATAATGAGCAGTTGCGACATGGACAGACTGGCCCAAGTGCTCAGCCGTCCACCTCTTCATCATTACCTTATGCCTCTTTCATGCCTAATCTCTCTGTATCAGAGAGATTAATTTTGTGCCTAGAGATGGGACGTGTCCATCTTTAGAGAAAGGATGGGTGTAGGGTTGAACGAGTGGATGAAGTGTGGATGAGAGCCCGAGAGGCCGGGTTTGAAACTGAAATTAAGTATTGCTCTTGTGCAGAAACGGAGATACTTGAAATTTTATAGGAATTTTATTGTTCAAAGTTGTATGTTGCTTTTCAGGAGGCATACTTTTCTGGAGAACAGCCAGAGGGAGAGAGAGTCTTCAGGAGCTCTCCCTCACATTGATAGGTTTTATGGACAGGGGTACAGCCGACGTACCCGTCATCAAAGTGTTGGATCAACTGAGGTGGTGTCATACCCCTGCAGAGTTGTGAGCACACTGAATGCTGTTAATGTTGTTGGTCTCCCTTCAGGGGTTTCTGAGATTTCAGCTTTGTTTAGACCTTGGAATTGACATCAGTTTTGAATTTTTGAACCTGCCATCGTCGGGTCGACGATTCAAAAAGGTGGGGTAGGTGTAGCAGTATAGAAATATACCTGGCTAGGGAAATGTCACTTCCTGATATACCTGGCTAAGGAAATGTCACTTCCTGTTTGATAAGTGGGTGGAGTACAAAAGGAGGCAGCAATGCCTGTTCTGGCACTTGGTTTCTTCTTCACGCTCCCACTACGTGGCTCAAACCTGTGTGGGGTTTGGTTGTCGTTGAGCAGCAGATCGTGTCATGCGTGCTGTTCTGGCTTTCGTGGTATGAAGACCAAGCTTGCTGCTTCCTCCTCCTCCTCCTGTGTGTGTGTCTGCATGTGTGTCAGCAGGTGAGTAGTTGAGTTCCATCTCATTGTCAGCTTCAAATTTGCCACTATTGGTGATTAGTTGACTGAATTTTATAGGTCCTTTGCTGAAGTTGGGACCACTGCTGCTTTGACTATTTTCCTAAGGTCTACGAGCCTTGTAAATTGCATAATTTTGATGAGAACCCCTCGGTACCACAACATTTGTCTTCTCCTTCGTGGTTTTAGCTGTGAGTATTTTTGCTGCCACGTCAGCCTTTTGTTTTTGTTTTCTTGTTTGATAAATTAGTTTGTTTTACTTTCGAGTCCTCCTTGAGTTTTGGTTCACCCTTTCCTCACCAAACATGATCATTCAACAATTTAATAAAAAAAAAAAATTATTTAAGACTTAGTTTTCCATTTATAATAAGCTATGAATACCTATTTGTGTAAAGCTAACATCTTTTCATCATTCCTGATGCTGCTAAATAATGAAAGAGTACTACTGCCTATCATTTTTAAAAACCTTTTTGAATAGGTTCTCACATTTATTGAATAAAATACTTCCATTCAGTCAATTTTAAATAAACTTCCACCTTACAGAGGATTCACTGTACCTCCTCACGTGTTACGTTCCCAACAGTAACGTTCTCCGTTTTGTTGTAGATAGTATTGAAGACCTCATGGGTCTCCAGGCAGAAGGTAGAGATGGAAAGGAGAATGAAGAAGAGTGAGCCAAACGCCACATACTGTAGAGAGAAAAGCAAGGAAAAAATGTATTAGTTTTACTGTAAACATACATTGTAACATTTTATTCAGGTAACATGATCCTGAATGATCACACCTGAACAAACATTGTTTTGATGGGAATTATTTTTTCCTTATTTCTGTGGTATTTATTTAATTGCTGGTACATGAGAAGGAGATGTTTGAGCTGTTCTTGTGTATGCAGTGCAAAGAGGCTGTGAAAGGAATACAATAGGATGCTGATTAGAGGGCAAAAAGATGTTGAAAAAAATGATTGTCAAATACAGAGAAAAGAAAAAGAAAAGAGAGGAAATGGATGATGTCTAAAAGCAGGGACTAAGTCTGCAAATTTATAAAGCAGTAGTGTCATATCTAGAGCCATAAAAATTGAGGAAACCTGTGGTGTGCAGTAGGAATGTGTAATATTGCAATGATGATAAGAATTGCAACAATCCCATTATTTCCTTCACTTCTCGGTGATCCCTTTTACCTCAACCAGGTGTGGTTATCAAGACAAGTCAGAGCCTGATGGACTGACCAAATATTCTGTTAGCAGCAGACATGAATGCATGCTTAAAATATGATAGCCTGTGATTTATTGCAGTCAAAGCAGTTTTTTTTACAATATTGAAATTGTGCTCACCTATACTGTGAAGATATTAAAGATATATAGATATAGATACAGTATTATAGACAATAATTTTGTACATTTGTATGTAACATACATGTTTCTGTTTACGCTGGAATTGGATTGAGGGTTATGTGGGCATCTATTTAAATTATGAAATCTAAACATTTAGTATACAGGATATAATGACTAAATGTATAAATGGGACAGTGATGTGTTTTATGAACCCTCTTACCAGCACATGCACTTCTGTGCATGTGTGTAATAAGAGCAATCCTGTGTTTATGTGAGCTTTCAGAAATGAAGCAAGTTATGTGGAACCCAATGAGTTGTAAGGGAAGACCTTGATGGTACTGATGAATAAATAATAATAATAATAAATAAATGCATTTACCATGCGTAATTTAAATAAGTTAATTAACCATCATAAGCTGAACAGTTATGTAAAACTAAAAAGCATGGATTTTTGCTTCTGTTGAAACTGAAGTAAACAATGTTGAACATCTGAACCAGAACATCCTACAGAGATCCATTCATTATCTCCTGCTGCTGAAGGCGGTATGATAATGTTTTTGCTTGCATGCCTCTACATGTGTGTTTATCTAGGGCAGCTCTTTTATGGTCTATTTTTTAAAACTAGACCATGATAATAGGTCGTGGGACTCAATGTGCTCTCTGAGGGATAGAAGCCACTTCTTCTGTCTGTCTAATCATTGACTTGATGCATACATATACACACACACACACACACACACACACACACACACACACACACAC
>JBBPBX010006660.1:0-11923 GCA_038048925.1 Garcialebias charrua
ATATATATATATATATATATATACATACGGTATAAAACATTTGCACTACTGTGAGTTTTGCACTGGATGATTATTCCCCAGCAGCAATACTGCAATGTTCTTGCTTCTAGTTCCCTAGGCTGCACCAGAAGTGATACTCATTGGCCTTCAACCCAACTGAGACTTGATTTTACCTATTTTTTTATAGGTATTGATTTTACTTGTTTAACTTGTCATTTTATTGTATTTTAAATTGAGTTTTTAGTTCACTGTGTGTCAGTTTTGTAGCTCTGTTTTCATGCTTTCTTTTACAGTCTTGTTTGTAACTGATGTTCAGCACTTTGTTTCAGCTGTGGCTGTGTTAAAGCGCTTTATAAATAAAGCTGATGATGATGAAGATGACTTTATATCTAACCTCTACAGTTGCTCTTTTTGCTTTTTAATAACCACAAAATTATTAATCATCAAATGCTAAATTGACAGAAATGTAAAGATCCATAAAATTGTGTTTACATGAACTGCTAGGATATTTTTGAGTTGAGAAGTGTTTAAGAGAGAAGTTTGTTCTTGGCCACCCTTGAACTAACTGTTATGATCAATCTAGTCTGGATTCATCTTGTCGTTATACTGATGTCATTCAAAGAGCTTTCTACAACAGCTATTAGCTGTTCATAGCTTTCTAAAAAAAAAACACACTTCAAGACATTTGGGCTGCACCTTTATTCTTTATTAGTTTATTTTATTTAGAAATGATGGATGCTTCAACATGTGGACATCAAATTTTCTGATTGGTCTTTTGGACCAAAACCCTTGTTGCTGTAGTTTTGTTGAAAACTAGCAATATTATTTGGAATTTTTTTACTGAATAATTGAAATGAATTGACTTTTTTTAAGTTGGGAAAAAGGGTTACATCATCAAGCATGGAATTTAAATTAAGAAAACATGAAAAAAGTTTAAGTAAAATCACAACAAACCTCGAAGGACTTGGACACCACTGAACAAAACGGCCTTTTTCTTGCAGATGTGTTTTTTTAAAGGGTTTAATACTCTTTGAAGGAGGCCTTCAAGTTTCACTTTGAGCCCTTGACATCAACATCACCGTTGAACACTGGCATCTTTAAGTGTTTGTGGGGGTGGAAGGGCTTCCCACCCAGTCAGCACATTCTATAATAGATGGTGAGCCTTCCTCCCACAGTGCACCCAGTTCAGTTGCCAAACACAGCGCAGGAACTGGCCAGCTAAACACAGACTTGACACCGGCACAGGAAATGCCCATTTTGCTGACCAAGGGTTAAGCTGGCGTAAACCATCTGTTGAGAATAAAATCATGGGGGGTGGTCAGGAAGCAGAACTGAAAACAGTCAAGGCTGGGGGGCAGAGATGGTGAATTCCTGCCTGACCCCTCTTTGCACCAAGCTAAGTGATGTTAGCTGAAGGGCCAGATGATGGGACGAGAGTTCAGGCCAGCAGAAAGAGATTGGCTTGCGCTCTCCCTCTCCTCTCAAAGTAAATACACATGTAGCAGCTAACACGATACATGCAGAAGGAACTGTTAAGAGGCTGTCTGCCTCTTTTCCATTTTGCATCATTCATCGGCCTCCTTACCTCGCTCCTGCTCAGGGGCAAAGCCTCAGCTGGAGAACATCCCTGTGGAATATTTCAGCACTCAGCATCATGACCGGCTTACTCTCCTGTCATGTCACATTAAAAAATTCATACAATACAAACCATCATATGGTGAGAGACTTGAGGTGGCTCTAACCTTGTTGTACAGAAAGGATGAATGCTACAGTGTCAGCCTCAGTTATCTTTGCATTTATTGTGTACTTTTCTTGTTTTTTGCTACAAAATTCTTGGTGACAGCTGTGTGTTGCATTTCTGACAAACAGACTCGCTCCTGGAGTGAGTTGTTCTATAGAAAAAAAAAACAAGGAAAATAATCCCCATTCCTACAACACACAGTCTAAGTCGGCTAAAATGGCGTCAAATGAAGTAGTTGACAAAATACTGACACAAAAGAATATTTAAGCTTTCTGACGAACAACAAAAAAGTATCATTATATCTGAAATACAGTTCTCCGCCTAGACGTGTCTGTGTCATTGGATTATCCAAGAATCAACAGAAAAAGGATTACATTACAACCTAGAGAGCTCTGAAAGGAGATTTAGAAAGCACAACAAAAAGCTTAACAAGTACAACAAAAATGGTGCATTTTGTCAAGAAAAATTTATTTTACTTATTCCAAAAGACTTCCTCCCTGTTTGTTTGATCCTCTATATTTCAGAGGCATCCTTCTGTTTGAGTTTTTCCTCTTTTACAGCTTATCCTTAGTCAGGCTGCAGAGGCAACAGGTCCAGGAAAGAAACCCAGACGTTCCTCTTCCCAGTAACACTCTCCAGCTCCTCCTGGGGGATCTCAAGGTGTTCCCTAGCCATGGAAGATATTTAATACCTTCAGCAAGTTCTGGGTCTGCCCCAGGGTGCTCTCCCAGTGAGAAGTACCCAGAAAACTAAGGGAGGCATCCAGGAGACATCCTATTCAGATGTCTGAACCACGTCAATGGACTCCTTTCAATCAGGAGGAGCAGCCGCTCTACTCTGAGATCCCTCCCAAATGATAGAGTTTGTCACCCTATCTGTAAGGCTGAGCCTGGCCACCATACAAAGGAGTACCCAGAAGGGTCATTCCACCTACTGTATTTCAGGTTGAGAACCATGGCTTCTGACTTAGAGGAGCTGACTCTCATCCCAGCCTCTTCACACTCCGCTGCGAATCACCTCCATTTTATACTGAAGGTCATGGCCTGAAGACGCCAACAGAACCACAGCATCTGCGTAGCGCGGTGATAAGACCCTGAGGTTCTCAAACCAGACACCCCGCTTTCTTTGACTGCATCTTGAAATATTGCCCATGAACACCACAAACAAGATCTGAGACAAAGGACAGCACAGGCAGAGTCCACAGGGTATCTGCGGGGTTGTAAAAATTTATTAAAAAGGTAGTAAATAAAATTAACACAAATTACGGCCATTAAAAAGTATTAAAAAGTAATAAACATCATCTGACGAGGTGTTAATTTTTTTAAACCTACACAACTATATTTTTCCTGTTCTATCGGCGAAAAAAATCCAGTGAATTTATTTATCTTTTCTAATTTTATGTTCAAGTAGGACCTATGCTAAATCAATGACATCATATCGTCGGTCAGTGTGCGTTCACGCCCACGGCCGGCCGAGGGCCGATAGAGCTTCCAGAACAGTCATGGGGAAATGTAAGTTTTCAGACCTCTGGTTAGAGGACGCCAGATTCAGGGACTGGCTTCAGCCAACAGCCGAGAGGCTTATTGTCATGTCTGTAAAAAGAAACAGGAAGGAGGAACGCGGCTCGTATCTCCAAAATTTAACAAGAAAAGCACCTAAACAATTATTTGTTAGCTCAAAGTTATAGCAGAGGTGTGTCTCAGTCTATCATTTGCTTAATAAATGTACTTTAATGGTGAAATTTGCCGGGGTGTTTCAGCTGTTTTGACGGTTCCAAGCAGAGAGCAGAATGAAGATGGTGAGCAGGCCGATTGAGTCATTAATAGCTAGTGAAGGTTCTCAGTCATCCAGGACATGGTAAATTCTAAAAAGTGCAAGAAAAAAAACAAAAAAACAATAAAGTATAAAGTAAAGTATAATAAATAAAGTCCAGTTGTTTTTGTCTTGAACTTTTTTGAATTTGTCATTTTAGCCACGTTCTGATATTACATGATACAACAGCCAACCTCATGCCATACACCTGTTACTACTCTGCTGCCATCAAGTACTGCTGGTTTTTTTTCTGTTTTTTTCCCCCAGTCAGAATGAATGGAAACGGTCATATCTCAGTCAAAAAATTGTGTATAAATATGGGAAAAAATCTATAAATATGTAACTTTGGCCTATAAGTCGCAGGGCATGTAAATATGCAAAAAAAACTGTGACTTACAGGCAGAAAAATACAGTAGTTATTATTTTTCTCCCTCTCTTTTTGAATTGTGCATGTGTTCAGTGTTGAATTATTTTAATTAAACTGTTCTCTTTTCAAGTTTATGGTTTTTCTTTTGCCATTAGATATATGTTGTGTGTGGGTGGGAACAATTAAATAACTTTTTGTCTTGGGTTAGATTTAAATAACAAATAGGTCAGTGCTTTTATTGAGGCAAGAATGAACTTGATGCATCCAGTAATTGTTATAAAACTACATTTACTACCAAAGCTTAGGAAGAAAATTACAGTAATCAATCACTTTACAATTAGTTGCTCTGAACTGAAGTACAAGAGGTTGCCTCTACAGTTGCAGCTCAGTGTTGTGATGGTATTAGAAAATCTTGTGATGGTATTAAAAAGGTATTAAATTTAACTCAATAATTTCTGTAAATACCCTGGTCCAACCCACACTGAGGAGAATCTCGGCTTGGCGCCAAGAATGCAGACACAACTACTGCTTTAGTAATACAGGGACTGGATAGTCCTTAAAAGCAACCCTTGAACCCTATACTCCTGCAGCAACCCTCCCAGAATGCCCCAGGGAACATGGTCATAAGCCTTCACCATGTCTAACACATGTACTGTAGACTGAAGAGTCAAACTTTCATGACCCCCTTGGGAATTTGACTTCCAGTGATGGGAGTGGTTTTGGCCTTGTGTTTTACTTTTTGGGATGCTTTCCCTGTACTGAATGACAGTGATTTACAGCTACCAGCAGGACTGAAAACAAGAATACCTGACTTGCCAGACTGCCACAATACAGAACACAAGAGTTAATATGCAAAACACAAAGAGGAACAGGGAATGTATTCTGAGACAAACCAGACACATTAATGTACTGATTTATCATTGCTGTATTAACAATTAAACTAGGATTGCATTTCATCTATCAACTTGCACGTCAGTATTTTAAGCAAATATCTTGTGTGATGTTTTTCAGTGATAAAAAATAAAACAACAACAATAATTAAAGCCGCAAATGGCATTGAGGCCCTCGCAGCTTAGCACCGCTCCGGCCTTATTGTGGTGAGCGTGGGAACTCTAGCTAGTCCACCCAGTCACTATCATGGTGCGCATTTGCCAAATGTTCAAAATCACATGCAAACTCCAGAGCTCCAGCATTGCCTGCTGGTCTTGTATTCGCCATGCTAACACGCCCACATCCTCCAACAAAAACTCCTAGTGTTTTAAAACACATCAGATCAATGTATTATCTGCCTTCTATTACAGGATCATCTTGACTAGGTCAAGGGCGTGAGAGATGGAGTGGCTTTAAACTGCCAGAAAGGTGTGAAATTTGTGACCAAAACGACCCTTTGACCCAAAATGGCCGACTTCCTGTTGGTTTTGGACCAGGGCTCCAAGAGACTTTTTTGTAGGTCCTGACATTGTACACATGTGTACCATGTTTCATAATCCTGGGATAAAGCATGGCTGGGGGCTGATTTTTAAAATATATTCTAGGGGGTACTGTGGAAGAATCAGGCCATGCCCACAACATATTGGACTGCAGTCCTGTCGAGGGATGGACAAGTATGGATCTTAGGGAGTTTGGTGCAGCTGGGAGCTTATATTGGGAAGTTATTCCAGCTTGATGTTTCATGGAGAATGGTCAGATTTGAGGCTTGGCCACGCCCACATGCTTTGACATAGAAAAATACTTTTAACAACTTTTGACCTTCAATGCCTCAAGATTGTGCTGACCGAGTTTGACGCCTCAATCTCGAAAGCTCTAGGACGAGTTTGCTCAGATATGACGTCAATGAAATAGACAAAATTGTGACTTTGCCCTAAAATGGCCGACTTCCTGTTGGCTTTGGACCATTGCTCCAACATACTTTTTTTGTAGGTCCAGACGAGATACACATGTATACCAAGTTTCATAATATCTGGGATAAAGCATGGCTGGGGGTTGTTTTTTTAATATTCTAGAGGGTGCTGTTGAGGAATTAGGGCACGCCCACCAATTATTCCACCGGATCCCTGCCGGGGGGTGAACAAGGATCGATGTCAGCGAGTTTGGTGCAGCTGGGCTGAAACATGTGGAATCTAGAGCAAAACGTATGGCGGCGGCGTGACCTGTGGCTTTGCCGTGCTGCCACGGCCACGCCCTCTGCTGTAAACAGTTGGCGCTTTAAAACAAGTGAGAGCAACTTGTTATCAGCCATCTGACACAAGATCATCTTGATTAGATGAAGAGAGCCAGAGTTGGAGCTTTCCAAGCAAAAAAGTCACTTTCTGTTCTGAGGGGGCGGGGCTTAGGTGAGGTCAGACTGTGATAACATAGGATCGTCAGGCATCCAACCAGGATCCCTCATGCCAAGTTTGGTGCCAATGGACCATTTAATGAGAAAGTTATAGCGTTTTGTTTGTTTCGGCGAGTACGCCAAGTTCCCCGCTCTGCCACGCCCCCTGAACATATACGAAAAGTCAATTTTATTGATAACTTTTAAAGCCCCATGCCTTAACTGCATTCTGACCAAGAATGAAGTTGATAGGTCGAATGCCTGAGAAGGAGTTCATCAAAGTTCGACATGAGTAAAAATGAAAAATGACCAAAATTTGACCTTTGATCCAAAATGGCCACCTCCCTGCGCATTTTAGAGGGTACCTCCAAGAGACTTTTTTCTTGAGTTGGGGGGATCTACCGGTACCTATGTACCGAGTTTCAGATCTGTACGGCCTACGGTTTCCCCCAACTCACGTTAGAGGGCGCTGTAGAGCAGTTTGGCCACGCCCAATTCCACCAGAATCCCAAAATTTTAGTTAGTGGACAATTTTGGGTCAAGTTTGGTGAGTTTTTGAATATGTTAAAGGCACCAAACAGCCACGCGAAGTGACGGAAAAATAATAATAATGAAGAAATTGAGCGATTACAATAGGCCTTCGCAGCGCTTCGCTGCTCGGGCCTAATAATAAAACTTTTTTATAAAAATAAAACACACTTCACTCAGATCTGTGAGACCTGTAAACACAGTGTACTGTACCACCCATTACATCAGAGCAGTCTTCACTCTGATGACAAACTAAAGAAAGATTTGCAGATTATAGAAATCTTCTTTGCTAGTAAAATCTGTTTTTCTTACTGATGCTGCAAGCTGAGACGCAAACCTGTTTTTAGCAACGTATGAACTTATTAATGACAGATCATCATTTAAAGCTGAGTGGAACTATTTCCTGGGAATCATCTTTTTTGAATCAGCCACAGCTGTGTGTTTCAGCCTCACCTTATTTTATGAAACATTTCCTTTAGTGTCCATCTGATTTAACTTCCAGGTGGCTTGGTTTCTCTTTGTTATGTTTATTATTATTTTAATTTTTTTTTTTTTACAATTTCTCATTACGCTCATTTGTATTGACATTAAATGGATGTATATTAGAACGCATGTGTTGTCAGTTTAGGTTGATATGAGATTTATAGATCACAGATGTTTAAAGTACACAGATGATTTTGGATCTTGACTATGTGCTTCTTTAATAAATGAAATGTGTTTCTGTGTCTCTTCTGTCCTCTTAATCCACAGCAGTTTGAGGCATATGGCTGCTGATCCCAGTTCTGTTTCCGCTGGAATTTGTTTCTGTTAAAATGGAGTTATTCCTTTCCACAGCAGCATGATGCCCTGTCTATGATCAGGACCTGATTGGACTCTATGTGATTACTTTTATACTGTTTGCTTAGTGACATGAGCTGTATGTTGGTGCAATAAAAATGCTCTTAAAATAGAAATTAAAATTAAGATTTGAGACTATTTTATTTAGGGAGTGTCAAATAATGTTAGAGCTAACCCGCGAAGCATCACTCTCATTTGATCAATCAGGATACTCAGTGTTGATGTACAGTGGATACATTTGCAAACACTGTTGGTTGGTTTTATATATCTCAGATCGGAGGAAATGTGTTTGACACAATGGTACTGTACTTTGTATAGCTATTTAACAGTCACTAATCATCTTTTCAAGATGGCCGCGCTCAGACCAGCTGCAGCTTCATGGGCTCCCGGTTCATCCCTAGTTTTTAGTAATTTTAATAGTGTTTTTGTACCTGACTCTGCGCGTTTTTTGCGGGTGAATTATAGCCGAACTGAACTGTTAAGAATTGGAACGGATTTACCACAGGGCACAGCTGATATCAGCAACGAACTCAAATCAGAGCTCGGAAGATTGGAGCTGTTAAGAACATCTTTCTGGAAGCAGATGCGCTCCGGTTCACACTCCAGGGGAAAGAAAAGGAAGCGGTGCTCCCGAGGTCAGAAGCGGGGCTGCCGAGCAGGAATTATGACGAGACTGCGGGCAGACGCTAAAACCGGGAGACCCCCGATGCCGGCTCTTTTTCTGTCCAACGTCCGCTCGCTGGACAACAAAATGGATCTGCTCCGACTGAGAGTAACAGCGTCGGAGGAGTTGAGGAGGTGCTCTGTGCTCTGCCTCACGGAAACGTGGATCTCTGAGGATACACCGGACTCTGTTTATGAGCTGGATGACAGACTCTTTTTCAGAACGGACCGGTGCACCGAGACTACGGGAAAAACACGAGGCGGTGGTGTGTGTGTTTACGTGCACAAAGATTGGTGCTTGAACTGTGCTGTCATCAAAAGGCTTTGCTCAGCTGCTGTGGAGCTGATAACAATAAGGTGTCGTCCTCACTACATGCCCCATGACTATTCAGTGATCCTAATCACTGTTATTTACATAGCCCCTGATGCTAATGCTAATGACGCCCAGGGAGAAATTCATGACTTACTCACCTCGCTGCAGTGTAAATATCCTGAGGGGCTCTTCATTGTTTGTGGTGACTTCAATCACGTGGACCTACAAGTCTCCCTCCCAACCTTCAATCAGCACGTTTTCACAGCAACAAGAGGAAATAAAACGCTTGACCAAGTCTACACAAATGTAAAGGGGGCGTACACGGCGAAGCCACGCCCAGCGCTCGGGGCTTCCGATCACTGCGCTTTGATCTTGGTCCCAAGAAAGCTTCCCCCGCTGAGACGCTCCAAGCCGGAACAAAGAGAGATAAGAGTTTGGCTGCAAGGTAGCACCTCCATGCTGAGAGACTGTTTTGAGAATACAAACTGGTCTGTCTTCAAGGAGGCAGCTACGAATGGGAGCTCAGTGGATCTGGAACTTTATGCTTCCTCAGTCCTGGGTTACATTAGCACATGCTCTGAAAATGTATCCATAAAAAATATGTTAAATGTTACCCCAACAAAAAACCCTGGTTAAATAAGGAAGTCCGCACCCTGCTAGCAGCCAGGGACACTGCATTCAAGTCCGGAGATACAGAGGAGCTGAGAAAGAGCAGGAAAGAACTGGTTGATGGCATTAAGAAGGCCAAGGCCACGTATGCACAGAGGATCGAGGGACAGTTCACCTCACAAGACCCACGGAGCATGTGGAAGGGTATTAAATGCATAACAGATTACAAAGGCAAGAGCAAACAATGCCCCAGGGACCCATCTCTGCCTGATGCCCTCAATAAGTTTTATGCACGTTTTGAAGATCCAAACAGACCAGCTAGCACCAGACTCACCTCATCACCAGATGAAGAGCATCTCAGAGTGACCGCAGCAGAAGTGAGAGGCAGTCTCAGAAGGATCAACCCTCATAAAGCAACCGGACCAGACAACATCCCAGGGAAAGTTCTGAAGGAATGTGCGGACCAGCTCTGTGAGGTGCTGGCTGACATCTTCACCACCTCACTTTCACTGGAGTCAGTTCCCACCTGCCTGAAGACCGCCACCATCATCCCAGTTCCAAAGAGCTCCACAGTGACTGGTCTGAATGACTATAGACCGGTGGCCCTCACCCCGATAGTCGCTAAATGTTTTGAGAAACTGGTCATGTCCCACATCAAGACAACCGTCAACATCAACGAGGACCCTCATCAATATGCATACCGCGAGAACCGATCAACAGAGGACGCCATCTCCTCTTTGGTCCACACTGCTCTCACTCACCTGGATCAGAAGGACTCATACGTGCGCATGCTCTTTGTGGACTTCACATCTGCCTTCAACACCATGATCCCCCAAACTCTGATAGACAAACTATCCACACTTGGACTAAGCCCCTCCATTTGTAACTGGGTACTAGACTTCTTAACAAACAGACCACAGTCCGTGAAGATCCACAACTTCTCCTCCTCCACCATAACCCTCAGCACTGGCTCTCCCCAAGGATGTGTGCTGAGCCCTCTTCTGTTCACTCTGCTCACATATGATTGTACAGCCACACATCCAGGCTGTCATATTGTTAAGTTTGCAGATGATACAGCGGTGGTGGGATGCATCACAAACAATGATGAGTCCAGCTACAGACAGGAGGTGGAACACCTGGAGAGCTGGTGCAAAGAGAATAATCTTCACATGAATGTGAAGAAGACAAAGGAGATGATTGTGGACTTCAGAAGGAACAAACACACCCATGCCCCACTGAACATAGGTGGATCTGCGGTGGAAGTGGTCTCCAGCTACAAATACTTGGGTGTACACTCGGGCGGCCGTGGCGTAGTGGTAAGGGCAGTCGTCTTCCGATCGGAAGTTGGCGGTTCGACTCCCGGGACCCGCACCATGTGTCGTTGTGTCCTTGGGCAAGACACTTAACCCTGAGTTGCTCCCGGTAGGACTGGAAAGCACCTTGCATGGTAGTCTGCCGCCACCGGTTTATGAATGTGTGTAGCATTCAATATATGTGTAGCACTTTGAGATTTTCAGTAATGAAAAGTGCGTTATAAATTGAATTAATTATTATTATTATTATTATTATATGATAACCTCAGCTGGAGCAACAACACCACCAGCCTGATCAAGAAAGGTCATCAGAGACTCTACTTCCTCAGACGGCTGAGACGAGCTGGTCTGAGCAGCCCAGTTCTCACCTCCTTCTACAGGTGTGCAGTGGAGAGCATCCTGTGCTCCAGCATCAATGTGTGGCATGGAGGCTGCACAGTTGCAGAGAGGAAAGCTCTACAGAGAGTGGTGAAGGCTGCACAGAAGTCTGTTGGAGTCAGTCTCCCCACCATCACAGACATTTACACCTCCAGATGCAGGAAAAGAGCCACCTGCATCATGAAAGACCTCACTCACCCAGCACACTCACTCTTTGCCCCACTCCCCTCAGGACGGAGGTTGAGGAGCATCAAATGTAGAACCACTAGACTGAGGAACAGCTTCTACCCTGAGGCTGTTAGACTCATGAATAAATAAATAATAAGAATAAACACTGCAAAATATCACATCATGCTGATGCTGATCTGTTTTCTTGTTGCTGTGTTCATCTGTGACCATCTGCTCATACAGACTCATGTTCGTGCTGCTGTTTATAATGATGTTTTTCCACTACATTAGGGCTTAGTGTATTACTAGTTGATGTTTCTCTTAGTTAATTCTAGATGTTATTACTGTTTTTCTCTTGCATTTGTTGTTGGATGTAACTGGGACCCCATGTACATAATCTCGTTTTCATCACATGTACCACATGCGGTGCAAATGACAATAAAGACTCTCTGACTCTGACTCTCTGACTCTGACTAATGGTGTGCCAAAAGGCTCAGGTTTAGGACCCACTCTTTTTACAATTTAAATAATGTAGGTCAAAACATTCCTGACACCGCCTTGCATCTCTATGTTGATGATACAATTGTTTATTGCAGAGCTAACACAGTTGCCAAGGTTTTCCAGCTTCTACAGTCTGCATTTGACATAATTCATTCTGACGTTCCATTTCAAACTGGGGCTAAATGCTGATAAAACTAAGAGGATGTTGTTGTCAAACAGAAAGTTGGTGCCAATAGCTCTTTCCCCTACCTCATCCATGCATGGTGTTCCTATTGAGCTTGTGGTTTCTTACAAATACCTTGGAATTTCAATTGATGCACATCTCACTTTTAAGTTGCATGTTGAAAGCCTGACAAAGAAACCTAAATTAACCCCC
>JBBPBX010006660.1:41570-58449 GCA_038048925.1 Garcialebias charrua
AACTGGAGCTCATTAAACACTTTTGCAAAGTACTACAGTTTGGATGTTACTGCGTGTGATGTCACTCAGGCTGTTCTTTCTAATACACAATAGAAAGTAGCTTTGAGATGCCTTCTGGTCAAAGGCAGGCGTTCACACTAACAGGCATTTTACTGAGCATTTCAAGGGCGTGAATGAATTACGTTCCCATAGCAAGTATGTTGCACCGAGAGACCAAACTGAAAGGGAACTGAAAGTTATGCACCATAACTCATGTTCCCTGAAGGAAGGGAACGAGGTGCAACATAGCTGGCCCTTTTCAATGCTGAAAGCTCGGTGAAGTGCAATTTTGGAGAAAGTTGGAGGGGCGTCAGTCGCTTAAGTACCTAAAAGGCGGTACCTCTGGCGCGGGGTGACGCCCCCTGCCGTAAAAGGCGTGAATGTATTCCTTCAGGTAATCGTGCGGGGGTGCAGTTCCCATAGCAAGTATGTTGCACCTCGTTCCCTTCCTTCAGGGAACATGAGTTATGGTGCATAACTTTCAGTTTTCTTTTATAACATGTTATTGTTATTTTTCTAAAAATACATTAATATGTAATAATTTGATGTCACTGGCACTTTAACATTTGTGCATGATGTTTAATAATATCGCATAACCTTGGACAATCTATTAGCATTGAGTGTATTTAGGAAGACTCTCAGCTACAAAGTACTATCACACCTTATTTTCATTCATTCAACCTTTGTTAATCCCATTGAGCCTCGGGGACTCATTTACAAGAGAGACCTGTTTTTTTTTAAACAAAGAGTGATGACAAGAGTGGACAGCAAAGACAACAGTGGACAATCATAAAGGATACATATCAATTGAGAATAACAAGTGAAAATCAAATGGTATTTAAAAGAAGATGTAATAAATAAATAAATAAAACAGGCTGTGAGGCGATGTACTTTGTAGAAAACTAAAAACAAGAACATGTCTGCATTGGTTTTTCCTGCATTTTATTATTTAAATTTGGACTCAGTATCTGTAAAACTGTCTGAGCTAGCGCCATTCTTGCTATTAATATGATTGATTAGCTGTGACAACCATCTTGAATCAGGTTGATTCCAAAACTTAATTACCGTAGATGAATCTGTACATATGATGTTTACTTTCTAAGGGATTCATTAAAATCCATCCAGTGGTTCTTGAGATTTTTGTACACAGACAAACAAAAAAGCACATCTATTTTTCTTCAAATCTGGAAACCTGAAGTTGACACACCACCATGTTGTTAGGGAGATGGCAACAAAGCTGAAAACAAAGATCTGTGCCAGAGTATCTGGCAACTCACACAATCATGAACTGGTATCCACAGTATTCCTGAGGGTGTCACTGTATTTGCGAATGTGCATTGAACTTCCTGTCCGACACCGGAAGTGCCTTATTCCATAGGCGGAGTATGGATCGCGGGTGTTTTTGAAAGTTATTTTCATTCATTTTATCGGAGCAAACACAGCTTTTGTTTAAACGGAACGTTTACTGAAATGTCCTACCGGGGTTCAGGTACCTGCTGTGCTGTTCGCGGCTGCACCAACAACCGGACCAAGCTAAATCTTTGGCTAAAACAACAGTGTTTTCAACACGGACCCAAAACAAAGAAAGAGTGTTCCTGCATCCTTCTCTATGGCTGTGTCTGTGCGATCAGGTAACATCTGTAATTTCTTTTTATTCAGGGAGGGTTTATTAATGAGAGTTTTGGATGATTTACTGTCTTAAAACGATATATGTCAGGCGCGACCGGTACTTTTAGCCGAGATAGCTACTAACAAACCTTAGCCGAGAGGCCGGAGCAAACGCGTTCGCTATGTATGTATTTTTAAATTATGTCAGCGCGATCAGGTCACATATGTTATTTCTTTTTATTCGGGGAGGGATATTAATGAGCGTTTTGGAAGATTTACTGTCTTAAAACGATAGATCTCAGATGCTCCCGGTATTTTTAGCCGGGATAGCTGCTAACAAACCTTAGCCGAGAGGCCGGAGCAAACGCGTTCGCTATGTATGTATTTTTAAATTATGTCAGCGCGATCAGGTCACATATGTTATTTCTTTTTATTCGGGGAGGGATATTAATGAGCGTTTTGGAAGATTTACTGTCTTAAAACGATAGATCTCAGATGCTCCCGGTATTTTTAGCCGGGATAGCTGCTAACAAACCTTAGCCGAGAGGCCGGAGCAAACGCGTTCGCTATGTATGTATTTTTAAATTATGTCAGCGCGATCAGGTCACATATGTTATTTCTTTTTATTCGGGGAGGGATATTAATGAGCGTTTTGGAAGATTTACTGTCTTAAAACGATAGATCTCAGATGCTCCCGGTATTTTTAGCCGGGATAGCTGCTAACAAACCTTAGCCGAGAGGCCGGAGCAAACGCGTTCGCTATGTATGTATTTTTAAATTATGTCAGCGCGATCAGGTCACATATGTTATTTCTTTTTATTCGGGGAGGGATATTAATGAGCGTTTTGGAAGATTTACTGTCTTAAAACGATAGATCTCAGATGCTCCCGGTATTTTTAGCCGGGATAGCTGCTAACAAACCTTAGCCGAGAGGCCGGAGCAAACGCGTTCGCTATGTATGTATTTTTAAATTATGTCAGCGCGATCAGGTCACATATGTTATTTCTTTTTATTCGGGGAGGGATATTAATGAGCGTTTTGGAAGATTTACTGTCTTAAAACGATAGATCTCAGATGCTCCCGGTATTTTTAGCCGGGATAGCTGCTAACAAACCTTAGCCGAGAGGCCGGAGCAAACGCGTTCGCTATGTATGTATTTTTAAATTATGTCAGCGCGATCAGGTCACATATGTTATTTCTTTTTATTCGGGGAGGGATATTAATGAGCGTTTTGGAAGATTTACTGTCTTAAAACGATAGATCTCAGATGCTCCCGGTATTTTTAGCCGGGATAGCTGCTAACAAACCTTAGCCGAGAGGCCGGAGCAAACGCGTTCGCTATTTATGTCGTTTTAAATTATGTCTGCGCGATCAGGTCACATCTGTAATTTCTTTTTATTTGTCCCTCCTCTTTTAACAAAACGAGTGGTGTTCCCACATTTTTAATGAACGAAAACAACAAAGTTTGGACTGTCTTCAACTGTATTACTCGCATGTAAACAAACGGTGTTTCCGGTCAACCGGAAGTCGTGTGCACATTTCGCGCAAAGCATCATGGGACGTAGGAATACTGTGGATAGGCAGAGGGATTTGTCTTTGCACCCATATTGCAAAACTGGTGAAAAGGGCTTCTGTAATTATGTCTCCTTATTAGCACACAAATGATAATTATGGCATTAACATGCAAATCTCCATTTGATATTCTTGCCTAAAACCTACAGGAATATGTTTTATATTACAAAAAAATATCACTACAAAGTATCGCAATGTTAAACGAGACCAATCACAAATATAGCAAATCCTTTTATCCATTAAATTCCAGTTTTACAGAGTTATTGTAGTAGAATATAAATGTACTGAAATAAAGACACACAAACCTTTTTAAAAATCCAATCAGGCACAAACCCCGGAGGGTAGAAATGATATTTCTTATTTCATGTCTGTGTTAATGTGTCAGTGTCCCCCCCCCTCCCCCTCCCCCAGCACATGTGAGAGGTGTGCACCCGCTTTAGAAACGTGTGTCTGGATAATGGCGAGACCAGTGATTGATGGAAAGGTTAATCATTTTAGACAGATGGTATGTGCTGCTAAATCAGAGTTAGGTGAAGTGTGTGTGTGTGTGTGTGTGTGTGTGTGTGTGTGTGTGTGTGTGTGTGTGTGTGTGTGTGTGTGCGTGTGTGCACATCGAGGTAGTGTTTGCCCCTTGAACATGCCAGTCTGGTCAGCCAGGCACCAGAGGAACAATCAGACTCGTTCTTTTAGGTATAAAAACACAGAAACTGTGGATTCAATTTTAAATTGTCAGTGTGTGAGATGTGTGTGTGTTTGGAAAACTTGCTCTGTGATCTGAAGCTCAAATCAAGCTGAGGTCAACACCCCATCATTCCAGACTTTTATTGGACTCCATACAAATCTGCTGTGAGCATGCCAAGGTCACTTTATTGAAACTGTGATTCCAGGGGTGGGATGGGAATCACCCCACATGGAGAGGGTGTGTGTGAGTGTGTGAGTGTGACACTTCTGTTGACACTCTGTAAACTTTTTGTCTAAACCTTATAAAATCTGTTGACCCAAGGACATATCTTCACCGAATTAGGCCATTAAAAAGACATGGTTTATGCCTGCACACAAACGTGAACACACACATTTTCTTCATAGCTTGTTAGTTTGTGTAACATTGTACTGTATTACAATTGAAACTAACCTATGCATTCATGCATTACATACATTAAACATGATTTTGTGAAAACAAAATGGCCTCACTCCAGCAAATTCAGCAAGAAAGGTGGCAAACTGCAGCCAACGTTTTGTGATAAATGTGTTGTATCTCGTGAAAACACAATAAGCACAAAAGGGAAATGGTGAATGATATAAACCCAAAAGATTTTCATCATGACATGAAATGTATATGGTGGATATGTAACTAGGGCTTTGTTTTCTTTAATGCCGAAACGTTAAGCATCAAAGAGTCTTGTGCGATGAGATTCATCTGTTATTGGTTTGTAGGTCAATTGCCTCCTCCGGCTGCATAAACCAGAGGGCTGCACTACAAAGCAGGATTAATGGCTCAGCCAGGTGTGTTGTACCTAAACTCAGCATCTTTAGCATCACAATTGGTGACTCAGCCATGGCAATATATACTGAACCCATGTGGAACAGTTTAAATACACATTTTACTCATGTCCACAGTTTATGATTCAAATATTGGTTTAAAAGCAGCTTTAACTGTTCCTTCCTATGGGGTGCTGTTTGTAAAGTTACACAGTCAAAAATTAACATCAATATTTTGGGTTATTTATTAGCCTTTCATAAGAAAAATTAACTACTTTTGTTTTCCAAAGTCATATTTTCACCATGTCATTCATACATTTATAAATGTCATAGTTCCAAACTAAATATTTAATTTAAAAGCTAAATATTTAGTTTACCAACTAAATACTTAACTTGCAAGCTAACTATTTAGTTAGAAAGCTAAGTATTTAGTTAGCAAGCTAAATTTGAAAATATAAATATTTAAATATTTAGTCCCACATAAAAAAAGTTTACAAACTAAATGTTTATGTCCAAGCTAAATGTTTAATTTACAAACTATAGAATGTAACTTGTGACGACAACAAGTACAACGCAAAAATACAATTGGAGCCGTTGGCGTCGAAACAGTCAAGTCGTTTCAATATCTAGGGAATGTGATGGACTGTACTGGAACAGCCGAAGCGGCCGTTCGGGCACGTATACGTGTGGCGTGGAATAAATGGCATCTATAAATAAATGGCATCTACTCGCTTCTATACTGATGCGGCGCGACATCCCACTACTCCTACGTTCAAGACTCTATGGCTCAGTGATACGTCCCGTGCTGTTGTATGGCGCAGAAACATGGTGGTCTAGTGGTTAGGATTCAGCGCTCTCACCGCCGCGGCCCGGGTTCGATTCCCGGTCAGGGAACCAAATGATGGAGGATTTTTAAACACCTTCACCTTGAACATGAACCACACAAGAAGAGAGACAAGAATTAATTTTCAGAGCAGCAGACTTTGAAATGGGAGATCACCTCAAGACACTTTGAAACAAGTTTAAAAACTGTTTGAGATCAAATCCTAATTGGAAAGTGCGTGCTGGGTTTTTATTCTCTCAAAAGTAGGACAATGATGAGTAACAGGAAGACAGTTTCAGATAGCACATGGAAAGTGTGGCAGTGTCAAAACAAACAATAACATAATGTCAAAACGTTATCTGTGATTAAAACATGAGCTGGCCTAATCAGTGTTTTTGTTCTGTGTGCAGGAAGCAACAAGTTGTGTTCTTCAGAGATGTTCTGTTTCATACAGAAAGGCTTTTAGGAAAGCAAACTGGTTAATGATTCATCAGAATACTTTAAAGGAATAAGTTTTAAATGATCAATGTTTGAATTCTCTAACAGCCAATGACAACAAAACTCGAACAGCAACTTCACCGAACCGACAGGAAAATGCTCAGATGGATGCAACGCATTAGTCTTAAAGATCACATCCAATCGACCAAAATCCTGCATCGAGCAGGCTTATGCGCGATTAAGGACGCATGCCGGCGACACCGTTTGCGGTGGTTCGGTCATGTTAGACAAAGTGAAAACAGTGCTATACTTGCTACTGAAAACCTTGAAGTACCTGGCAACCGTCCCAAAGGCCGTCTGAAAAAGACCTGGGCGCAAACGATTCAACAAGATCTGAACGCGCTGAAACTCAATGAACTGGACGCAACTGACCGCCTAATCTGGCGTCAAAAACTTGGAGACAAAGATGTAGCGTCCCACCCCGGAATGGGGAAAACGGACGTTAGTTAGTTAGTTAGTTAGTGGAAAACGTACGTACGTTAGTTAGTTAGTTAGTTAGTTAGTGAGTGAGTGAGTGAGTGAGTGAGGTAGGTAGGTAGGTAGGTAGGTAGGTAGGTAGGTAAGTTAGGTAGGTAAGTTAGGTAGGTAAGTTAGGTAGGTAGGTAGGTAGGTAGGTGGATAGATAGATAGATAGATAGATAGATAGATAGATAGATAGATAGATAGATAGATAGATAGATAGATAGATAGATAGATAGATAGATAGATAGATAGATAGATAGATAGATAGATAGATAGATAGATAGATAGATAGATAGATAGATAGATAGATAGATAGATAGAATGTAACTTGTAAGTTAAATATTTAGTTAGCAAATTAAATATTTGTTTTGGAAATTAAATATTTAGTTTGGAAAATAAATATTTAGGTCAGAGCTAAATATTTAGTTAGTGTAGTGGTAGAGAAATACTGTACGCATAATTATACACCAATAGTTTACAGGTGCGAAGGTCCTGTTGTTAGAGTGGGCGTGGTATATAACCAGCTGCTGCGTTCAGTCACACATGTCAGTCAAAGAGGCAGGGAGAGTTTGGAGTATGGGAGGAATTTTAGGAACTGAAGAGGATAAAGATGAAATAAAGGATGTTAGGAAAGAGTTGTTCATATATCTACATAACATTAATATTAAAAGTAGAATATAGGAAAAGGAGGCCATGAGCTACACATTCTTGCTCAGTAGGTGGCAGTATGCACCTGAACGTTGTTTGCAATCTGCCAATAAACTAAAAGAAGAAGAAGAAGAAGTCACACATGTCCAGTGTTGCCATGTGTACGATAATTATCACATTTGTACGACAATTGTGCCCTCTGTACGATCAATAATCCCGAAAAAGGCCAAAAATACGATAATTTGGAACATTCTGTGAACGTGTAGTTGTGATCGGTTTCCATCAGCCTGTCTCAACTGTCTGTCAGAGTTTTTTTGTGAACCATGAAGGCATCTGGAAATTCCAGCCAATCGTGCTTTTCTAAATGTGACCCAAGAGTGACGTACTTGCAGAACAACGATCATGATTGGCTGAATACACCGCTGCGCCCGCCCCATGAGTTAGAAAATAAGAAAAAGCAGAGCTGTGTGACACCGGTCTGGAAGAAGTGATGAAAATGATAGAACATTTATATAAAGTTGAACGTTAAATGATAATAAAGAAATATATTAAGAAAATATGACAGGAAAACTGGGACATTACCATACCATACCATACCATTTTATTTATAAAGCACTTTCAACAGGAACAAGTCCACACCAAAGTGCTGGACAAACAAACACGCAACAGGCAACACATACAATGAACTACAACACGATAAACATAAAAACATTGCAGATCATAAATAAAACGATCCAATACAAATCAGCTGGCATTGAAAGCAATGGAGTAGTAGTGAGTTTTTAACCGGGATTTGAAAACCGAGAGGGAGGGGGCCTGTTTGATGAGCAGCGGTAACTCGTTCCAGAGTCTTGGGCCTGCTACAGAGAACGCCCTGTCACCCCTGCGCTTAAGGCGAGTTTCTGGAACTATTAAGAGTACCTGATCCTCTGACCTCAAAGCACGTGGAGGGACATATGGGTGTATCAGATCCGAGAGATAGGCGGGGGCGAGACTGTTCAGCGATTTGTAGACATACATGAGAATTTTGAATTGGATTCGAAGATGAACCGGTAGCCAGTGAAGGGAGGCCAAGACTGGTGTAATGTGCTCTCTTTTGCGTGTGCTGGTTAAAAATCGGGCAATCTGATACAGGAAGACATTTACACAACATTCATAAAAAGGTAAGATATACAAGGAAAGCAGGAAGAAGCAGGACACACAGACCTTAAGTTTAAAGAAAGGGACAATGTAGTTTGGAATAGTTCACATTTTTGGTTTGGAAACAATAAACATTTGAGTTTTCTTTCTTATAACACAAGTGTACTTTTGTTTGTTTGCAATTGTTCTCTCTGGGAGGTTAAAAACATTGTTCAGTAGATGAATAAATAACTTTGAATCTATTTTGATTGTTCATAATTTGCACTAAATGTATGAATCCATATAATAATAATAATAATAATAATAAAATTTATGGAATGTTCTAAGAAAGTTCTAGCATAACGTTCACACCTAACGTTCTGAGAACCAAGAGAAAACTCCACACCCTAACGTTCATGCAACGTTAGGAGGTAACGTTCCCATAACCTAAAAAAAAGATTTTCAGAACGTTCTCAGAACGTTCTTCAGTTACTTGGGAAACATCAAGAAGCAAAAATAATGAGAACTAACTTAAGAACAAGAAAGTTCAGGCTCAACTTAAAGGTATTGTGACATGATGTTTGAAATTTGCATATTTGTCAGAACATATATATCTTATATCATTCAGCTCTGTTCGTTTTTGCAAAATAAATTATAAATATATTAAAATTTCATTCCAAGTTATGGTAGTTTTTTCTCTGGGATACGCCCCTAAAAATCAGTGCATTTCCGCAAAACGTCATCAGTGACGTGACAACGGGAAGGCACGCTCCAACGCGCATTTAAATAATAATGGCGGAGCATGTCCGATCGCGTCTGAGATATATCATTTTAAGACAGTAAATCATCCAAAACTCTCATTAATAAACACTCCCTGAATAAAAAGAAATTACAGATGTTACCTGATCGCGCAGACATAATTTAAAAATACATACATAGCAACGTGGCCTGTATCTCGGCTAGTGTGTTAGCTATGTCGGCTTAGTCCCGGTCGCGTCTGAGATATATCATTTTAAGACAGTAAATCATCCAAAACTCTCATTAATAAACCCTCCCCGAATAAAAAGAAACTACAGATGTTACCTGATCGCGCTGACATAATTTAAAAATACATTATTAGAAAAGTGTGTGTGCTACTGATTCGGCTAGCTTGTTAGCAGCGAACATAAAGAATTTGCCGTGATAATTGGCTTTATACACTCAAAGTGTATAAAGTAAAACAACATGAACTCACGTAAAATATATAGTTTATCATCTAAAACACTACACACCTCCGATTATGTTTACACAAAGACTTACTCATCTCCTGGACAGTCTTCCGATGGTCCCTGCGTTGTTTTGACATGGTAGCTCCTGTGGCACTTTCTTCTGTAGATTTTCTTTTAAAAATAGTAGGAATAGCATCCGGTTTTAAAAGTCTTCTGAATCTTACTGGTAATCCTAAAGATTCTTTTATACCAGGTCTTTCCTGAAAACAATCGGCAGTAAAATGGTCGCTGCAGACATACGACTCTTAGTAGGAACCCACCGGTCCTTGTCTGGTCCATTCTTGTCGAAGTTTCTCATCTTTTGGAAATTTGTGAAGGCTCACTTGTTCACTGCTGATATTAGAACACCCAAATGCGCTACAACGTGACGGCATTTTTCAAGTTACACAAATAAAAGAGGCGATCCTTCAGGAAATGAATGTGTATGGCAAGCAGTTAACACACCAAACAAACGGGCAAGGCTCTGCCTTCTTCCCGTTGTCACGTCACACTGATGACGTATTGCGGAAATGCGTGGAATTTTAGGGGCGTATCCCAGAGAAAAAATTACCATAATTTAGAATGAAATTTTAATATATTTATAATTTATTTTGCAAAAACGAACAGAGCTCAATGATATAGATGTTCTGACAAATATGCAAATTTCCAATATCATGTCACAATCCCTTTAAGAACACTGTAATACAAAAAATAAAAATCTACTAACAGATATAAGAAACTTTAAACTAAAAACGGACCTATCTTTGACCAAATTAATCAATATACCATACCATACCATACCATACCAACTTTATTTATAGAGCACTTTTTGCATCCAACAGGACCAAAGTGCTGTACACACAATCACAAAATACAATACAATCATAAAATGGAAGGGACTAAAAACAGTACTAAAATAATAAATTATGAATACAATAAAACAATAAAACAAAGTTAAAACATCTCAGATTGTACCAAAAGCCAAAGAAAAAAGATGGGTTTTAAGAAGAGACTTAAAAACAGCAAGTGAAGAGGCCTGTCTTATGTCTAATGGGAGGTCATTCCAGAGCTTAGGAGCTACCACAGAGAAAGCACGGTCCCCTCTAAGCTTGCGCTTTGTCCTCGGTACCCTCAGAAGCAACTGGTCAGCTGACCTGAGCGAACGAGAGGGTGTGTAGTAATGCAGCAGCTCTGACAGGTATGTAATATAATTAGGTCGTTTTCACACCTGATAGTCCAGTAGACTCAGTTTGATTGGGAACCAAAATTCTAGACATTTGTTTACATTTTCAGCTGGGACATGTGCAGAATAAACATTTTTCAACAATGGACACAGCATGAGATGAAGATGAGGCAGTCCACGGAGAATGTTGTTTTTCACACAAGGCGACTGAAATGGCTCCGTATGAGGTAAGAGAAATGCATGTTTGTTTGTTCTGAGCTGTAGTCCACTTCCTGCTTTTGGAGAGGTCTCCGGTCCTCTTGCATTCACAATGCATTTGAACCGCGTAGAGATCACTTCAACCGAGCCAAGACTTAGGTATTTAGGTGTACCAGAATTAGCTTTTTTGGTCCACATCAGAGTTCGATTGTGCATTCACACCTACCTAAACAAACCGGATGTTCTATGCATACAGACTAGAGTTTGATTAAAGCAGACTAAACAGGGCTGGTGTGAATGCACCCTTAACCATGAAAGACGTACCTTGTCTGGGGTAAGTTAAACTAGACTTTTACAGAAGCTCTCATATTAAAAAAAGCAAAGCACCACCTAGTGGACAAATATAAAAATTCTAAGTTTGGTAACAAAGGTACGAAGAAAAAACATTACTGAAAGGAATGCATTATTTTATGATATATTAAAAAAGGCAAAACAAGGGTCTAAACATGTCTTTCATGAAAATGAGTTCTTGTGGCTCAACGAGACTACCTGTATAAATAAAGGGTAAATTAAAATTTTTAAAAAGTGTTCACAGCTAAACTGCTTTCTTCTGGTGAACTATCATGTGTTTTTTTAGATGATCCTTTCTGTTAAACCTTTTTCCACAGTCTTCACAACAAAACTGTTTCTGTCCTGTGTGAACTACCATGTGTCTGTTTAAAGCTGACTTCCATCCAAACCTTTGTCCACAAATATCACAAACAAATGATTTCTGTCCTGTGTGAACAATCATGTGTCTGTTTAAAGCCGATTTCCATCCAAACCTTTGTCCACAAAGATTACAAACAAATGATTTCTGTCCTGAGTGAATTATCATGTGTTTGTTTAAAGCTGACTTCCATCCAAACCTTTGTCCACAAAGATCACAAACAAATGATTTCTGTCCTGTGTGAATTATCATGTGTCTGTTTAAAGTTGACTTCCATCTAAACCTATGTCCACACAGATCACAAACAAATGATTTCTGTCCTGTGTGAACTCTTATGTGTTTCTTTAGATTACCCTTTGCGTTAAACCTTTTTCCACAGTCTTCACAACTAAATTGTTTCTGTCCTGCGTGAATGATCATATGTGTGTTTAAAGATGACTTGTGTCCAAACCTTTGTCCACAAAGATCACAAGCAAATTCTTTCTGTCCTGTGTGAACTATCATGTGTGTCTTTAGAGTACTCTTTCTGTTAAATATTTTTCCACAGTCTTCACAACTGAATGAGTTCTGCCTTGACTGTTTTTTCTCGACTGAGCCTCCAGTTTTCTTCGCTTCAACACATTCCTTGACAACCAAACAACTTGAAGACACCACTGACTGACTTGTCTTGTGAAATTGTTTCCCATGTTCAGTGAAGCTACTAGATTTGTTGACAGTGCTTACGCCTGACTCAGGAGCTCTGCACTCCTTCCAGTCTTTGTCACCGTCTTCAGATTCTAACCCAGAGTATGATAAGTCTTTTAGCTGAGAGTCAGAGTCATTCACATCATCACCTTCATCATCCTCACTGACTTCAGTCTCTGAAGAGCTGCAATCATTTCCATAAGTATTTAGATATAAGATCCTGGTAGTCTCTGCTCCTTCACAGTCCTCTCCACCAGTGTCAGCTGAGCTGCTGGTTGGAAGATCTTCCTCTTTTACTTGGTGCTGATGAAGCTGTAAAAACAGAGGTTTCTCTTCATCTTCCTCACTCTTCAAAGGAAAAGCCGTGAATGCAAACCTGGTGTCATCAGTCTCATTTTTCACACTAAACTGTTCTTCCTCTTGACTGGTCCACAGTTCCTCCTCTTCCTCCTTTATGTTGAAGGTCTCTGGATCCTGTTGATCCACACCAAACATCTGTACTTCAGGAGTGTCTTCTTTAATCAGAACCATCTGCTGAACATCTGCTGGGAACACAGAAAACTTTGGTTACTCATTGTAACCCCAGATTCTATGACTGTAAGCGTAGCCCTTTAAAGGCTTTTGCTATTGGATTTACCCGCGAGCAGCGCACCTGAACACTGAAAACTTCTAGTCCACGCCCATCTGCTGTGAGCTCCACCCGTTCGCTATAAAACCGCATCTGGACCCGGGTTCAGCTCCCAAAGGCATATTGTTTTCTTCAGCCATTTGAGAGCCAGTGAGGCCCAGGTTTTAAAGGGTTACGCTTACACTCATAGAATCTGGGGTTACAATACGTAACCAACGTTCTATTTTGTGTAAGCTACGCCCTTTAAAGGCTTTCACTATTGGGTTTAAAGGGTGGATCAGGATATGGTCCATGCCTCACTGGGTCTGTCCGAGAACCATAACAAACACCCTGACATCCGCCTAACCCTCATTCTTTTTCAAAGTGTAATTACGCACCATTGATTCATGCATCTGGTGCGTACTGGATTACAGGAGTGCAGCCTCTGTAGGGTTGGGCATCGTTTGAATTTGAGCGATTCTGGTTCCGATTCCGATTCTTCGTTTCAATTCCGATTCTTTTCGACTCTCGATTCAGATTCTTTTTGTAGGCGGGATTAAAAAAAGACATGTCAATTCAATTCAGTTTATTTATACTGTATAGCGCCAAATCACAACAGAAGTCGTCTCAGGGCACTGAACAGAAACAATCAAATATAGAAATAAGTTAACAGAAACTTCAATATAAAAATAATAAGTTAACACTATTTATCTGAGTAGACTGCTTTGAGTTTAACTCCATGTTATAAAAAAGCTACAGTAGATAGCCAGAGTTCTTTCAGGATGAAATAATTTGAACTTCTATTTGAATTTTAATGCTATGAACTTTTTCCTTTTTGTTAAATTTACTAAGAATTCTCACAGGGCTATTTTCAACCAGTATATAAAGATCAAACTTATGAACTTCAATATGTTATGAATTTTCTTTTCGCAGGGGTACACTTTCACAAGAGAGCTTTATGTTTGAAAACCTCATGGAAACACGTTGAGTGTCTGATACTGCAGTCATTTCACTGATGGGCTAACCTGCTGCAGAATATCAAACAAAATTATCCTCATCTTCACGCTCAGGCCTTTCTTCAGACTGCTGACCCCATCATCTCCACAGTCTTCCTCTGTGGACCACAAAGAATATTACTAGGATTTAGATTTTATATTTTAATAGCAGAAAGGACAGTTGTGCATGAATGACACTTCACCTGCTCCATCAGATTCCTCTGTATCTGCTCCCAGACACATCATCCATCTTCTGTTTAAAGTGCAGAGCAGCTCTTCTTCACCTTATAACAAGGTGTGATTAACTTATTTGACAAGTGGTCCATGGTAGGTGGTGTGTACTTGGGTTGATGGTTTTCAGCATGTCCCTGCAAACATATAAACAAACATGTCCCTGTTACTGTAACGTTAGTTGGACAGTTATTAGCTCTGTTATTATATAACTAACCTAAACATTGGTGATTCCACATCTGAAAAGGGATGCAACCTTTTCTCCAACATATGATGTAATCGTTCTGTGTCACTCTTCATTCAGTTGCACCGATGTATTTCTCTTGGATGCTGTGGTGAACACCTAGCCAACGTTAGCCATTTCAGGTCGTTTGCCTAAGAAAAAAATACGAGCCAACGTTAGCATCGTGTTTGTATTTGAGCTGACTTACCGCTTTAAGTAGAGTATAACTTGTTAGCTGCCTTAATGTTGGTATGAGACATAGTTTATAGTTTTATTTAACTTACGGAGATGAGGCAGCAAAAAGTCCGGTGGAGCATTTTTGATGAACGGACCACTTCCGGTCGGACAAGCAAGAAGCGAAAATAATCCAGCGAAGCGCGTCAAAGACGGGCCACTATTTTACTTCTCCACCCTCCTTTGCATGATAGAAAATTATTGCAAGTGCTGCACTGAGCTCACTGTTCATTTTATTAAAGTTAAACCATGCTTCGACCGCGGTTGCACACTTCCAGTGGATTCTTCTTCGTTGGTTTTCGGTGGCAAATTCTTCTTCGGCGTAGGCGGCTACTTCCGGTCGGCGGACTAGCATCGAACATATGAATCGAAAATTTATATTTTGAACGATTCCGGGAAAACTGGACATTTAGTCCCGGTTCCGAACGATTGTCGATGCCCAACCCTAAGCCTCTGTGCCTGATCTTAACTGAAGGAATATTTATTCATATCAGACAAGAAAGGAAACATTTCCAATGAGGAAGAGGAATTTTCCTGTTTGAAGGAATAATTGTACAAAACCACGTCCACCAAATAAAGACAGAAACAAGGCTGTATTGTTTTGTCGATTGTTGCTTTATTGTTGTTTTTTCTTATTTTTATTTTATTTTTCATAGTTGTTTGGCTGTGAAAAATCACTCTGTCATAACTCTAAGAACTGAATGTGTCAGTGAAAAGCTGGAAACATCTCATAAATAAAAACGTATGAAGGAGGTCGGTGACGACCATGAGGCCGCAGAACAGATGTCCTGCACAGACACTCCTCTGTGCAGGGTTGTGGAGGCTGAAATCCCTCTGTTGGAATGGGCCCCGAGTCCTTCAGGTGGTTGGAGACCAGAAGAACCGTAGGCATGTGAAATAGTTTCACATAACCAGTGTGACAAATGTTGGGAAGATAAAGGCTGACCCTGTGATAGTTCCCTGAAGTGTACAAACAACTGATCAGATTTATGCACCGCGGCTGTACGTGTCACAAAACATCTGAGCGCGCATACTAGGTAGAGCAGGTGAAATTGTTCCACCTCCGTATTTTTGTGGGGAGGAAGTCAGAAACCGTCCAGCGTAATGGCTCTGGACCTGAACAAACTTATTATGCTTTTGGGCATGAAAGCAAGATTTGGTCAGAGTTCAGCTGAACTTCTATCTCCTTGAATTTTGAGACAAGAAGGAGTGACGGACAGACCTAACAAGTCGCTCACTCTTTTAGCTGATGTCAGAGCTAATAACAAGGTTGTTTTAAATGACAGATACTTCAAAGGTATCTGGTCCAAAGGCTCAAACGGATCTTTAGTTATTGCACTGAGGACGAATTACAAGTCCCATTGTGGTGCCAGAGCGCGTGTCACTGGTCTAAGCCGGTGCGTGCTTTTCAGAAAACGTTTTGTTAAGGGGTGATTGAAAACTGTTCTATCATTGAAACCTTCATGAAAGGAAGAGATTGTTGCAGCATAAGTTTTAATTGTGCTGAAAGCTAAATTTCTGTCCAACAACAGCTGCAGATAGGATAAAATGCAGCCATGGGGACAAGAAGTCGGATCCACCTCTTTTTCTAGGCACCATCGCTGAAAAGCAGCCCATTTAGAAGCGTTAACAGCTGTAGTGGATTTTGCGCATGCTCCCTGGATTGTGCATATTACGTCTTTAGGAAAACTTAATTTTTCTAAGCGTTCTCGTTCAGCAACCAGACCCAAAGGTGTTGACTTATTATAGGAAAACTCCTGATTGCTCCTCCCGCCTGCAGGAGCGCATCCTCTCTCCACAGCAGATTCCATGATTGACTCGTTAGCTGCTGCAGAACCGGGAACCAGGGGGCATTCGTGCATTACGGGGCAATCAGAATCATTGTCAAATTCTCTTCCTTCAACCTCTCCAGCAGTGCTGACAGCAAAGGAACTGGGGGGAAGGCATAAATTTGTGTTTTTGACCACAGTTTATGTGCAAACGCATTCACCCCTAGCGAGGGAGCATCCCGTAGATTTAGAGAAAAGAATAGAGCGCATTGAGAGTTCTCCCGAGTGGCCATCAGGTCCACCTCCGTTCTCCCCAATCTGTTCCAGATTATATCTGGATGGAGACACCAATCCCTATCCAGAGGGCCTCCTCTCGACATAATATCTGCTCTTTTGTTTAGAACACCTGGGATAATAATAATAATAATAATGAATTTAATTTGTAACGCACTTTTCATTAACAAAAATCTCAAAGTGCTACAAAGTGCAACTGAAATCAATGATCAAATCAAATAAAAACAAGTGATAAAATCAAGTAAAAACAATGATAA
>JBBPBX010006661.1:0-17747 GCA_038048925.1 Garcialebias charrua
AGTCCCGGACTTGTTCCTGGCACATGTGGGACAGGCTGCAACGAACTCTTGAACATTGTGCGACAACGTGGGCCAATGGGTCTTTGTTAGAGAGCATACGGGCAACCCCAGGATGACATGAGAGCTTATTAGTGTGTACCCACTCGAGTACCTTTGACCTCATGGATGAAGGGACGAAGAGCGTCCCAGGAGGGCCTGTGCCCAGATCCGGTTCCAACAGGTGAGCCCGTCGAACCTCTTTAGCGATGGGCCAGGTGAGGGTTCCAACAATGCAGACCGGGGGTATGATGCTTTCTGCAGATTCAGGAACGTCTGGAGGAGAAAACTGACGTGACAGAGCATCAGGTTTAATGTTCTTGGAACCCGGTCTGAAAGTCAAAGAATAATTAAAACAATTGAAGAAAAGTGACCAGCGTACCTGTCTGGGGTTCAATCGTTTCGTGTCCCGGAGGTAAGTAAGATTCTTGTGGTCAGTCCAAATGAGAAAAGGTACCTCCGTTCCCTCGAGCCAATGACGCCACTCCACCAATGCCAACTTTACAGCAAGCAGTTCTCTGTTGCCCACGTCGTAGTCCCTCTCGGCTTGCGACAGTCGACGAGAGAAGAAGGCACAAGCGTGTACCTTGTCGTCCGTGGGTGACCTCTGGGACAACACAGCGCCCACCCCTGTATCGGATGCATCCACCTCGAGGATGAACTGACGAGCCGGGTCTGGATGGCAGAGGATGGGTGTGGAGGAGAAAAGAACTTTTAGCTTACCAAAAGCAGAGTTAGCTTCAGGAGTCCACCTAAATGCTCTGCTAGTGGAGATGAGCTGAGAGAGGGGCGCTGTGATGCGGCTGTAGTCCTTGATGAAGCACCTGTAGAAATTAGCAAAACCTAAGAACCGTTGCAATTGCTTCCTGGTGTCCGGAACCGGCCACTCCACCACTGCCTTAGTCTTTTCAGGGTCCGTCCTGAAGTGCCCTTTTCCAAAAATGAGACAGAGGAGGCGTGAAAATCACATTTTTCACCTTTGACAAAGAGTTGGTTTTCATAAAGTCTCTGAAGTACCCTCTTGACTTGAGCAACATGTTCTTGCTTGTTCCTGGAGTAGATGAGGATATCGTCCAAATAAACAAACACAAAATCTCCAATAAAATCTTGTAACACATCGTTAATCAGTGCCTGGAAGACTGCGGGAGCATTGGTGAGGCCAAAAAGCATAACTAGATACTTGAAATGTCCCAAGGGTGTTTTGAAGGCTGTTTTCCACTCATCACCCTCTTTGATCCGAACCAGGTGATAAGCGTTACGAAGATCCAGTTTTGTGAATATGGTAGCGGGTTGTAATTGTTCTTGTACAGAGTTGATTAACGGTAGTGGGTATTTATTCTTTATGGTTATCAGGTTTAGACCTCAATAGTCGATGCAGGGACATAGTGTCTTGTCCTTCTTTGTGACAAAGAAGAACCCTGCCCCCAGCGGGATGTAGAAGGACGGATAATCCCAGAATTGAGGGATTCCTCAATGTAGGATCTCATGGAGTCACGTTTAGGACCTGACAGATTATAGAGACGGCTAACTGGCAAAGGAGCTCCCGGGAGAAGGTCAATGGGGCAGTCATACGGACGATGAGGAGGAAGAGAAAGAGCTTTACATTTACTGAATACCGGGGCCAGATCGTGATATTCAGGAGGTATGCTGGAGAGGTCTATATCTTCTGTACCTGGTGTGTTTATGGAAGGATTGGAAATGCCAGAGCAGAGACAGTGTTTTAAACATCTGTCACTCCATCTCTCAACCCTACCGAGTTCCCAATTGAAATGGGGATTGTGATCCCGTAACCAGGGGAAACCCAGGATTAATTGCGTGTTTGAGGAGTCAAATACAAAAAAACTAACCTCTTCATGATGATTTCCTGAAGTGATTAAGTGTAGGTTAGTGGTCTTAAATCGAATCTGTGTTAAGGCCGAGATACAGTGAAGCAGACTCCGTATACGCGCGTATACGCCCGTATACGCGCGTATACGGAGCCTCTGCTACAGCTCGGCTGATGTTCTCGCGTAGATTCTCGTGTTTTCGCTCCAAATTCTACGTCATTTCCTCCGTACCGTCACTTCCGATCGTCACTTCCGCTAGTTTTTCGCTCCACGGAGAGGACTCAACTGAGCTCGCTGATTGGTCACTTTGACACGCCTACTGAAATGATTGACAGATTTCAGTCAGCTCAAAGTGAAACCTATCGTGAGCAGCTCGCTCAGACTTCTGCGGTGTTCTGATACGGTCTTTCTACTATATATGTTATAAAAAGTTCTCTCAGAAATAAAAATAATAACAGGGAGTGCTTTTCCTGCAGCCCACAGCCCACCACAGCCCACCAGGGAATATATAAAACATCGCGCACCCAGGTAGGACCTGAATTCATTCATTTCATTCATCGAGTGAACGGAGGAAGAAGCGGTTACTTGACTTTAGGCAAAAAAACAAAAGAAAAGGCCCGATCAGCGATAAAAAAGAGGAATTTATTTCATTTGTGTAACATACAAAACAGTCCGGAGCCGGGGAAGTTTAGGTCAGACACCGCGCATCGCGTATGCGAATCGCGTATGCGTAGTAAAAAAATACCTTTGCGCGTACTTGCCCTGAGGGGCTACGCGGGGCTACGCTGCGTACGGGGCATACGTACGCTGCGTATTGGCGTATCGTGAGGACGCGCGAGTGTATCTCGCCCTTAAAGATCTCCCCAGTAACCCTAGCAATGGACACGGGATAAATTTTAAGGACAGGAAGAGATAGATCCCTGATCAAATCTTGGCTAATTAAATTTTGTTCTGCATCGGAATCAATAAGTGCAGAAACAGGGAAGCGGTTCTGATTGTACTGAATAACTGTGGGTAATGTAAACCTATGAAGAGGAGTAAACAAGGAAGTACCCACCAGTAACTCTTGTTTTACTGGTGGGTGTCTTCATTTCCCCGCACAGGGCAAGTGGCAATAAAATGTCCTTTTTCACCACAATAGATACAAAGATTCAAGTTTCTATGCCTTTGTCTCTCAACAGGATTTAAACAGGTACTCCCAATTTGCATTGGTTCAGTTTCAGGTACCGTATTTTCCGGTGTATAGGTTGCACCTTTTTATGGGTTTTTCAAGGCCTGCGACCTATACACCGGTGCGATCTATTTATGGATTTTTTTTTTCATATTTTTAGACCAATTTTTGGCTGAGTTATGGCCCTTTTTCCCTGTTGCATAAAATGGCGCAGTACCAGTTTCGGCCACCAGGGGGCAGTGCACGTGCAGTACCAGTTTCGGCCACCAGGGGGCAGTGCAAGTGCTGTACCCGCTAGGGGCATGAGTACCGGTACACCAACCCAAGAAGAAGAACGTTTCCAGCTCCTGTGCAAGTAGCGAGGACCTTCTCCTCCTGTGCCCGAAAAAACGCTCCTCTGCTCGGACTGATTCTGTCTGCCTCTGGGCTGGAGGTAGCTTCTGTTAGCTCTGTTTGTTTGCTGTTTGTTAGCAAGATAAGTCAAGAACCACTCAGCGGATTTTTCTGAAACTTACAGAATGGAATCACAGTGGGGACGTTTACAAGTGAGTACCTTTATTAGATGTTTGAGATAAAAAAAATAAAAAAACGATCTTTTTGTAGCATGTAGCTTCGAGTGTTAGCTTCTGTATTTGTTATAAATAACATCGAATCCACTCGGTGTATATTTATTTCTGCTTACAGAGTAATTATAACACTCCAATGTACTTAACTATGTCCTGGATGAATCATTTGAGATGAGGTTCGATTTTTATTCGTGTGATGCCTAGTACCCACTGCCCCCTTTGTCGAGCGGCCGAAGCGGCCGGTTTACATTCAAAGTCTATGGAGGAGACGCGTGGAGTCACGGCGAACAAGGAAGCGGCGAGATTCGAGTGATCGAAGCGGCGCGGGGGCAGCCTCTACACGCACGCGCGCGTCGCCGTCGAGCCGCCGACGTCCCAAATGTTGATCTCTGGCGGCTCGACGCATCCGGCAAACAGTCGGGAGAGCCTCGCTATCTGATTACACAACCACAACGGGACTTTTTTCGGACTTTTTAAACTCACCGGATCGAGCCTCCAGGAATTGGAACCAAACTCCGGTAATAAACGTGGCATTTTTACAGTTGCTGCTGACAGGCTGCTGTCCTCTCCAGTGTAGATCACCCCAAACATAAAAAAAAGTTTTAATCTCATCGAAGACCGTCGGAGGTGCAGTTAAAACAACAACTGAACCCGGAAAACAAGCCAGAGACCCCTCCCTCTGCTGCCCCCTAGTGGGCGTCATCAGACGGTGTTCAGTGGTTCAGTGGGACCGTGACCAGCGGCCAAAAGGGGACGGCAGGCGCGTTTCGAGTTGTGCAGTGGGTAACCGGCATCAGAGGCGGGCATGGTCTCGTGTTGGCCTTCGTTTTATGTCTGTGTACTTCTGTTAACGTCATAAATGGCTTCAAAACCACTCGGTGTATATTTATTCTGCATACAGAATGCAATTATAGGAGCTTTAATGTACGTTACTATGGTCTCGAGAAAACATTTGACATAAAATTCGATTTTTTATTCATTTTCTGAGAGACGGACTCCTCTCGTTTTTAGCTTTTTTAGCTTGTGGTTTTACTTCGGTTTGCTTAAATAGCTTCAAAACCACTCGGTGTATATTTATTTCTGCTTACAGAGTAATTATAACACTCCAATGTACTTAACTATGTCCTGGATGAATCATTTGAGATGAGATTCGATTTTTATTCGTGTCAGAGGCGGGCATGGTCTCGTGTTGGCCTTCGTTTTATGTCTGTGTACTTCTGTTAACGTCATAAATGGCTTCAAAACCACTCGGTGTATATTTATTCTGCATACAGAATGCAATTATAGGAGCTTTAATGTACGTTACTATGGCCTCGAGAAAACATTTGACATAAAATTCAATTTTTTATTCATTTTCTGAGAGACGGACTCCTCTCGTTTTTAGCTTTGTTAGCTTCTGGCAGACATTAGCAGCAGAGCTAAACACTCGGTCCATATTGCCGGGTTGACTCAGCGGTCACGCGGTGCGTCAGCGGTGGATGACGCGTTACGTCGGCGGTGACGTAGGTGCGACCTATACACCCGTGCGACCTATTTATGGATTTTTCCAATTTATTGATAAATATTGGACACTGCGACCTATACAACGGTGCGACCAATACAACGGAAAATACGGTAATTTTTGTTTTTCCTGTGACTTATCTGCAGTATGATAAATGATAGGAGCATAATAAATGCTCCCAATGTTTTGTTGGTCTTTTTTTTTTTGTAAATAATGAAGTTTTTATGCATTTTTATATATTTATTTATTTTGCCTCTATGACATCATTGACTACTCGAGCACTAATCGAGCTTTTTTATGTTAATGTCGAGTTTAAAAATTATGTACTCGTTCAACCCCTAGTAGGCGGTCGTAAAATTTGAGCTTGGCGCTTTCACACCCGCGTTCAATGGCTTGTGCAGCGGCGCTCACACGGTGTGCAGCTGCGTTCGGCCCAACGCAGAGCTATACTGGGGGGCTTAAATGAAAAACGGTCATATCTGAGCCAAAAATTGGTCTAAAAACATGGGGAAAAATCCATAAACAAGTCTCACTTCTCTATTAGTCACAGGGCATGCAAATTAGGCAAAAAACTGCAACCTATAGTCCGGAAAATACGGTAGTTTTAAAAAAATATATAATTGGTAAAATATACATTTTTTCCCCTCTTTTTACAAGAATCTTGTTTTTCGTTTGTTTTAACATCATTGAATGTTAAAAAAAAATCATTAGATAGTTTTAGCCTTTCGACTTGGGACCCGAAGGACGCGGGTTCGCGCCCCGGCCACTACACACCTTGGGGTGTCTATGAGTGCACACCTAATTCTCCAGCTCCCCGGGCGCTTTCTGGCTGCTCACTGCACCACCTGGTGGTGGTTGGGTTAAATGCAGAGACGAATTTCGTCTGTGTATGGGAAACATACACAGATGACAGACAAAGACATTATTATTATTATTATTATTAATGTGTGGCCCCTACTGGTCACAAAAACCCCCTTCCAGCAAAGCGGCCCATGTGCACCAATTCATAGCCACGTTTAATTTAGTGCACGAAGGTGCAAAAATGGCTCTTTTGATCGTAAAGGTTGCAGACGCCTGCTCTAGATGGTCCCCGTGCACCCCAGGGTCCCAGTCCTCTACACATGTGGAGTTTGCTTCTGTGTTACGGTCTGGGTGTCCAGCGGTCGGCTCCACACTGGCTTATATAAGGTTATATAAGCGTCCATGGCCACATTGCAATAATGTAATTAGTCAGGAGGCTGCAGGCGAGGGCGGTGACCCACACAAGGACCAGATTTCCCATAAACCCTGCTTCACTTGAGTCTTTCTCTATGACCCTGCTGACTTGTGTTACGGCCTCTGGAGCCAGGTGACGTCACAGAAAACTGTTTCGCTAACGTCAGGAGGTTCCAAAGGAGCATGAGAAATTATCCTGACATACATCAAACTGTGCGGTGTGGACAACACTGCTCTCGTGGTTTTCCAAATAGACGGATGTGCAAGAGTGAAGTCTAAAACTTTCACTGGGAGGGACGCCGCTCCAATTCAGGATTTAACTTCCTGGTTGGAGCTCCAGAGTTAGAATACATGTGGATGGACCGAAGTTTAGAAAACCACATGACATCATGGAAACCTCATCCATGTTTTAATAACTGCTGGACAGTGTTGGACTGTGGGACAACCTTTTAGGGCTAAAGGTTTTTGATCCTGGACACAGAGAGTCCAAAACAGCTGGAGAGCTTTTCTGCAGCGTTGACTGGATTCATGACGGAAGCAGATGATACAAAGAGGAAAACATGTCTGTCCATCCGTCCATCAACTTTATCTGCTTCTTCTTTTTCGGGTCATTGGTGCCCGTGTCCAGCAGTCACTGTGCAAGAGGCGGGGGACACCCTGGACAGGTCTCCAGTCCATCAAAGGGACACATGGGGACAAACAACCATTCACTGTCTCTCTCTCACCTTGGGACAGTTTAGAGTCACCAGTCAGTCTAACGTGCATGTTTTTGGTCTGTGGGAGGAAACCGGAGAAAACCCACACACGCACAGATGCAGACTCCACCCAGAAAGGTCAGGGCTGGGATTTGAACCAGCAACTTTCTCACTGAGAGGCAACAGCTCTACCAACTGAGCCACCGTGTCGCCCAGAATTTAAAAAAAAGTCTAGTCCATGAATATAGTAAATGTATGTTTTGACAAATAGTTTTCACTTGATCCAGTAAACGGTGAGAACCCCCTCCATCCGTGCACGTTTTGAGCACAACAACTTGGAAATAACAATCGTGTCAACTTCCTTTTTGTGTGTGGATGCCTCTAGGCCACATGTGTTAAACTCAGGGCCCTGGGGCCAAATGTGGCACTCGTTGACATCTTATCTGGCCCCCAAGATGATGTGTTAAACGTAAAATACTTTTATCACTTGAATATTTTTCAATAATCTTTGATTATGATGTCGAAAGTGCGACAGAAAACGGCAAACGAGACCAAGCAAACTCTAGTTGAGGAACCTGTGACCGAGACAAGATGTTGGGTTGGGTAGATTCTGAAACTGACCCTTAGTTTGAAAAAGGTTTTAATTTTGGCCCCTTTTTGTAAGTGGGTTGAGGCGTAAGAAAGGTCCCTTTACAAATTGGGTTGCCAAGTCAAAATCCAAGATGGCCACCACCACCATCACTTGAGGGAACTCTGCTTTCTACTTCAGAGATTACTTAAAATAAAATATTGCTTAAAGGTCGAGTTTCCTCAAGGACTGGGGTGGCCGAAGATTAATGTACAGGTTGTCCCCGACTTACGACGTCATCGACATACGAGGTTCCGGACTTACAAGCGGACTAACGAACAGTAAAGTTGTACAGAAAATACAGCACTGGTATGTGTTTTGAGATGAAAGTGTGTTAGCTAACCGTTTGTAAACAAAGTTCTGAGCATGTTTATGAACCATTATGTACGTTTGTGTTGAAAAACGGGTGTTCGGCGCAGCGCTAGCATAAATTTTCCGACTTATGACCAAAAATCCGGACTTACGAGCGACACGTGTTTCGGGTTCCGACATACGAATTTTCGTCTTACGAGCGACTCGTAGGAACGGAACTCGCTCGTAAGTCGGGGACCACCTGTATACCGGTAGTTGCCAAGGCCCCCACTGGCCACCCCCTGGCTGTTGAGCCTGTCTGTAGATCAAAGTGTTCCCTCCGCTCACCAGGATCTGCGCCGCCTCAGACAAACAAACAAACAAACAAAAACTCTGTTCTTGTACAGTACAGTGTACCTCCTTCCCACGTGGATGTCTTTCACCAAAAACATGATGGTTTACTCCCAGTTCCTGATCATTTCCAGTGCAGAAAACTTGAAAAACTCGTCTTGAAAACAAACGTTCATGATTTAAATCGGCGACGGGGACATCCATGCACCGCTTGTTATCTTTACAACTACAGGTAGTCCTCGACTTACGGCGGTCTCGACTTACGGCGATTCGACTTTACGAACGCGTCCCATTGAAAAGCATTGCTTCCAGTTACGCCGTTTATGCGCTTCTGCGCCTTTAAATTTACAGGAGGGGGAGAGCACTCGGTGGAGGGATGGGGAGTAGGTTCAGTGGAAAATTACTACAGACCGCATGGTTTGGGGCAGACCGGAGCAGACAGAGCAGAGGAGGTTAGGAGCTGTGGACTGCGTGAAGCACCTGGAAGCTGCAGAACTCGGAGTTGCAACGAGCTAACATGCTAACAGACAGAGACCAGCATACCAGTTAGGGCTGAACGATTTTGGAAAATAATCTAATCGCGATTTTTTTTCTATAAATTGCGATTGCGATTTAAAATGCGATTATTTTTACTGGTTCTGTATTAATTCATATCACTAACGACACAACTGTTTTTTTAAAATCAGATAATTAATGCGCTTTTTCACGCAGAACGTTAGCTTGCTGAGCTAGCTGCTAACCGGGCACCGTCAAAACAGACCCGGTCACATGACCAGCTCGCGCTCTGTTTATCTCCCGCGGTCTCTGTGTTTCAGCCTCTAAGCTCAGATACACGTTTACATGGGCTAACTTACCTGAATTTATAACTTTTATGACTTCTGTCGAGCCTGAAGCAACTGTGTTGGAGCGCACAGTCTCCTCCTCCCTGCTCTGCTCTGTTTTGCTCCGCTCAGAGCTGCGCGCGGCCAGAGCGGCTCACTCCCAAGTCACGTGACCAGTCAAATCGCAGCCCGTGCGATTAGTGAATTGCGTTTTAACATATCGCGAGATAATCGCAAATGCGATTAATCATGCAACCCTAATACCAATAGGTAATTAACTCCTTTTTTCCTTCATTATGTCTCCTAAATGTATGTGGTTTTTGATAATTATGTAGGGTAATGTGTTAGGATAGGCTAAGTGCTTGGTAAAATAAAGTACTGTACGTCTGAGGTGCCGTTTGGACGTATTTTCCGACTTAAGCCAATTTCAGACATGTGAAAGGCCGTTGGAACAGAACTCGTTCGTACGTCGGGGACCACCTCTAGTTGGTTTTCCTGCGTGACTTCCCCTCACCTGCTAAAAACGTTAAGCTGCAGCTTTTCCGACAGCGTAGTCGCATTTCGAACTTAAAAAAAACAAGTTGCTTTGTGGACCCGTCTTCAGGTCCGTCGTCTGCACAGCTTTACGTGGACGTGATCCACTGCTGCAGAAAAGCACGCCGCCTCGACTCACCCTGCTTCGATGCTCTGGGCGCTGAGGGAGGCCGGTCCGGAGTCGGGGCTGCCTTCTGCCTCGCTGTCGCTCTGGTACTCCGGAGACGTGGAACCTGGTTTGATCCGAACTGCAGGGACGAGAGGACGAGGAGCAGATATCAGAGTTTTAAACAGTTTATAAAGAGAAGAGGTGGAACTGGAGACCAGCAGGGGGTTAACTGGAGAATGACAGAGAGGATTCAGAGACAAAGACCTGGACTAAGTGTGTGTGTGTGTGTGTTGCTAAGCTGCAGCATTAATGGATCAACTGATGACCAAGTCACATGCTGGACGTGTCTGCATGCATCCTTCTCCTTCCTGTATGATATTATTTCATTCCTCTCCTACAGTGTCAAAGTACAAGAACGACGATGAGAACAGATGTTGGTAGAAAATATTCTGAACACACAAAAAACTAATTAGCAATAAAGCGCAAGAAAAATCTCTGGAGGCGATCAGGAAGCTCCGCTGAGGTTTGGCAAGCCGCTTAAAGATCTTCCCAAATCCGAATGAAGGAGGGAGCCGTTTGTTTTAAAGCTCCGATCTTCCTGCTCCGAGGAACAGAAGGACTCGGTTTTGTTTGCTTTCAGAACGTTGAAGTTCACGTCCACCTCAGCTAACACGAGGAGGAAGGGCGACCTTCTGTCTCCAGGAAATAATGGAACAAGTTACCACAGCTGTTGATCAAAAGCTACATTGTATAAGTATATTTGTCGATCTAAGAAAAGCATTTGACACCATTGACCATACCATTTTACATGATAAATTGAAAAAAATATGGTATTAGAGGACCTGCATTACAGTGGATATCTAGTTATTTAAAAGACAGAAAACAGTTTGTTCAAATTGAAGATGTAAGATCTAATTTAAGTAATGTATCATCTGGAGTACCACAGGGCTCTGTTCTTGGACCTAAGTTATTTATTTTATATGTAAATGATTTAATGAAGGTATCTAGTCCATTACAGTGGATATCTAGTTATTTAAAAGACAGAAAGCAGTTTGTTCAAATTGAAGATGTAAGATCTAATTTAAGTAATGTATCATCTGGAGTACCACAGGGCTCTGTTCTTGGACCTAAGTTATTTATTTTATATGTAAATGATTTAATGAAGGTATCTAGTGTCCTTAAATGTATTCTTTTTGCTGATGACACTACTTTTTTTTGTTCAGGTAAAAACTTGGAACAAATGTTTGAGTTGATAAATTCTGAGTTTGTAAAAATACAATATTGGTTTAAGTTAAATATGTTATCATTAAATCTAGATAAAACCAATTATATGATATTTAGTAAGAAAAAGCTAACGATTGTTGCTCTTTTTAAGATTGACGATTTTGAAGTATGCAGGGTAAGTGAGGTGAAATTTTTGGGTGTAATTATTGATGATAAGTTGTCATGGAAACAACACATAAATTTTTTAAAAACTAAAATATCTAGGTCTATTGCAGTGCTGTATAGAGTTAGAGATTTACTAAATGATAAAGCACTATATTTGTTATACAATACAATTCCGCTCTTAATTTACTGTATAGATGTTTGGGGTACAGCGTGCAAAACTGTAACCAAACCTATTTTTATTTTACAGAAGAGAGCCATAAGAATTATTGCAAGAAAACATTACTGCCATCCATCAAATGTTTTGTTTTACAAATTGAAATGGTTGAAGTTTTATGATTTGGTTGACTATAATATTCTTTTAGTATTATACAAAGCTCAGAATTTCAATTTACCCTTAAATATCCAAATGCTTTTTGTAAAAAGGACTAGTACTTATAATCTCAAGGGAACAGATCTTTTTGTTATGCCACAACACAGAACCAGTTTAAAGAGTATGTCTACTTTAGTACAAGGAATAAGACTGTGGAATGGTTTGGAACCTGATATTAAAATTGCAAAATCAATATCTATATTTAAGAAAATTACTAAAACAAATTTTTTAACAAATATTCATAAATTAGATCATATGCAAATTACTATATATGGTATTGTGTGAGTAATCATTTATAATCTTATTTTTTGCGATTGCTGTTTGAATTGATTGTATGAATTCATTTTGTTGAAGAAGGGGCAGATATAACAAGATTTTTTTCTTCTTCTGCCTCCTTTCATTTCATGTAATTTTGATTTTATATTGTGTGTTTTTTTGTAAACAGTATTCTTGTGTTTTTAAAATTTGAAATGAATAAATTGCTTGATTGATTGATTGATTGATTGATTGATTGAAGATAACTCCCAGGGAGGTAAAGTAAAGCAGTGCGCCTCAAGCCCGTTCTCGTCTTGTCGGTTCTTCTCAGGTGGAGGTGATTTGCAGTGGTGGGCAACGCTAATCCAAAAATTAGTTCCGCTATTTCTAAAGCACTAATTTATTTATTTAGGTCCGCAATTTCAAAAGCACTAATGTCTTATGAAAATTAGGGGAAGCTAATTCTAATCCGCTAATTAAATTCAACAATTGGTAGCAGCAAGTTATGCAATATTTGCACTACACTGCCAACTAGCGGTGCATGAACTGTTATACAGTAAGTTGTTTGAGTTTCAGAGTATTTAGTTTGGTTCTCTTCAACAGGTTTCACAAGGACAAAATGTACCCATTCCAAAGTCTGTTAGCTAAACTGCTGACATATTTGGCTGTTTTTTTTTTTTCTTCTTTTGTTACTTTTAGTACCACTAGATCGCATGTGTCAAACTCAAGGCCCGTGGGCCAAATCCGGCCTACCATAACCGTTTCTGTGGCTCTTGCTCTCAGGTGATGGGTCCCCATCCCTACACTCCCTGGTCTCTCTGTTAATTGTCTTGCTTATCTCCTCCATTTTGTTGTCCAGGTGTTTGTGATTGTCATGCTGTGTGTTCATGTACCTGTATATAAAGTCAGGGATTTTGTAATTGATAAAGCTCTGTATATGTTGTATAACACAATCATTGTTCCACATTTAATCTATTGTACTGTATTGAGGTTTGGGGAAAAGCGTGCAAAACAATTACAAAGCCTGTTTTTATTTTACAAAAGAGAGCTGTAAGAGTAATCACCAGAAAACATTTCAGTCACCCATCAAACACCTTGTTTCTTCAGCTAAATTTATTGAAATTCCAGGAATTGGTAGAATATAGTATTTTATCAGTTATGTATAGGGCTCATAATAACACATTACCTTTAAATATCCAAAGAAATTTAGACAAAGTTATTACAATCTTAAAGGGACAGATATTCATCAAACCACAATTCAGAACCAGCTTAAAGGGACGGTCTACCTCAATTCAGGGAGTTGGATTGTGGAATGTTCTGGAGAGTGATGTTAAAAATGCAAAATCAATTCATTCATTCATTCATTCAACCTTTATTTATACAGGCTAGCCTCGTTGAGTCACGGGGACTCATTTACAAGAGGGACCTGTCTCACTCACACCAAACAACCATCCACTCTCACACTCACACCTAGGGTCAATTTAGAGTCACCAATCAGCCTAACAAGCATGTTTTTTGGTCTGTGGGAGGAAACCGGAGTACCCGGAGGAAACCCACGCATGCACGGGGAGAACATGCAAACTCCACCCAGAAAGGCCCCGGACCGGGATTTGAACCGGCAACCTTCTCGCTGAGAGGCAGCAGCTCTACCAGTTGTGCCACCGTGCTGCCCAATGTATACATTTAAGAAAAAGGTCGAAAAGGACTTGCTCAAAAACTATATATGATGAAGCTTAGTGTGTTTGTGTATTACAGTTAGAAAAATTAAGTAGAGTTATTCATTTTGTGATGTAGTTTGAAGGTTATCATTGGTTGAACAAACTGTGAAATAAATAAGGGGCAGATATAATAAGATTTCATCTTCTTTCTGCTCCTTTCATTTTATCCTACTTGTATTCTTGTATCTGATGAAACTGTTTTGTATTGTTCTTTTAAAATGAATGAATAAACATCAAATCAAATCAACGGCCCAGTCAGAGTCCAGAACCTGAACCTGAAACCTTCAGAGAGCTGAGCAGAAACCTCAAAGAACTGAAGCAACAATGGAAAGAAGAGTGGGTCAGAACTCCTCCAGAACCAGGAGAGAGACTGATGAAGTCCTGCAGACTGATGAAGTCAGAGAACCACAGAGGATTCTGCTGCTGAAGGAGGTTCTGTTGGGTCAGAGGCACAAGCTGAGGTTAAATTTTAATGATTTTAGAACTTGTTAAAGATCATCCATCCAGCTAACTGTCTATCCATCCATCCATTCAGCTAAAAGTCTATTCATCCTTGTATCTGATGAAACTGTTTTGTATTGTTCTTTTAAAATGAATGAATGAACATCAAATCAAAAATAAGTCTGTATCTCTGTGTTTATCATTGTCCTGGCATTGTCTCCTCCTGTTGCCTCTGTCTCCTGAGTTCCTTGTGATTCCCTGAGTATGTAAGTTTGCTGCCTTGCGGACGCCATTTTGAAGAGTCCTAATGGTGAACTACTTTTTTTAAATCCAGCAGATTTGACCATTTCGTGAAACTCTCAAGCTCAGGAAAACTTGTGCTATAACGTCAGCTATGAAATATATTTTTTCTCAGCAAAGAAATAATTGTTTTACCGTGTTTTGTTGTAAAATCCTGGCTTCTTTGGCCGTCGCGGACGCCATTTTGAAGAGTGCTAATGTGGCGAAATTCTATTTTTAAATCCAGACGCGTCGCGTAGGCCCTGAGAAACATCCATAAGTTCACCCTCCATGTTAAAAAGTCTTCGTCTGACTCTTCGAAAACAAGCAATAAGGCTCCAGAGTAACACACTGGCTGCTAACTGCTATAGAGAGAGCACACACCAAGAGACTGAGGGGGACGCTTTTTTGTGACGGACCACATCCGGCGCTGCTCGTAAATACGTTATTTCGTTTTTACTGATAGATAAATAGTTATTAGCGGTACTGCATTTTAAATAAAAATAGCATAAATCCGCTTATGAATTATAAAACTTAGTCAATCCGCTGTAAAGCTAACAGATTATTTAGCTACGCTAAAAGCGGAATAGCGCAATAGCGCTACCTAGCGGTCGGAGGCCCACCACTGGTGATTTGCCACTAGGGGTGCGAATCTCTCAGTGTCTGGAGAATCGATTCGATTCCGATTTTTGGTGTCACGATTCGATTCAAAATCGATTTTTGATTCAGAAAAAATTTTTGATTCAGAAACGATTTTTCTATTAAAATGGTCATAAATTTAATTTGAGTTTTGTAACTGACAAGCTGAAAAGAATAAACAACAATGTAAACAAATGGAACATTTATTTAAAACAATTTTAAACTGAGAATATTAAACAACAATGTAAACAAATAGAACATTTATTTAAAACAATAATTTTAGGTTCTGTACTGTATCAAATTTTTTGCATCATTTGATATTTATACCAAAAATAGGAACAAATTATACAGGAATGCATTAAATTCTGTAACTGAAATTACCAGTATTAGGTTAGCTTAGTTGCTTGGACTTCTCTAAAACAATAAAAGAAAAAGAAAAATCTAGGAACAAATAATTCATCCATCCATCATCTTTACCCACTTCTTCCTTTAAGAGTCACGGGGGTCACTGATGTCCATGTCCAGCCATGGACAAATAGACAAATAATTATATATTTATAAATAAAGTATAATTGTTATTTTTATGTTTGATTTCAATATTTAGTGTACTCTGTACTGTATTAGCGATCGCTCCCAAATTCCCCCCGCCTGACATATAACGAGCGGACCTAAGCGGAGCGATTGCTCCCACTGCCCCGCCGCCTGACATGCAACGAGCGGAGCTACCAAGCCGACATGCCGGGACCGGGAGCTGGCCGACATGCTGGAAGCTGCTGGCTTTTTAGGACCGTGCGTGCGATCAGAGGTTGCCTCATACGGATAAATGAGCTGGAAACACTCTGTGAACTTTGTGGATGTGTCTGGTCTGGAGCAACAGCCGCGATCCTCCGCGATCGCTCCCAAAAAGCGCCGCGCGACAACATTAGCCCATCGGCTAAGCTAGGCTAAATGCTAAGCGGACCCCCACCAGAACCAAACCGAACCGGCGGCCGGGAGCTCGCCTCGATGTCCGCCTAGCAGCCTAAGATGTTGGATGGACATTCAGCTAACGTGGAGAAGCAGCTCCGACAGCCTTTTTTGGATGGATGGACTCGTTAGCACGGAGCTAATGAGTGCAGGCCTAATGGCGGTGGCTAACAACAGCTAACGCGGTCAGCTTGTTTTGGATGAACGAACACCGCGGAGAAACGGCTTTCGGTAAGTTTATTAAAGTAAACTCCTTTTATGGCTTCAAATGTATGGACTTAACAAGCTAACAGTCCTTCCTCTAAACAGTTTGGACCGCGTTAGAGCAGCAGAATGTATGGAGCTCCGACGTGCTCGGACGTGCTAACAGACGAGACAAGCTTGATCAGCTCAAAGTAAGAAATTATATTTTTATTTATCTGTTTTGTACTGTACCTGTAAAGTACTGTTTTTTTATTTTTTATTATAGGGTGTGTTAGGATAACCGAAGTGCTTGGTAACTTCATTACCTACATGTACGTGTTCAGTGTCGGCTCCTGTGTTATATGAAGGTCTGTACGGACTTACGAGATTTTCGTCTTACGAGATACTCGGAGGTACGGAACTCGCTCGTAAGTCGGGGACTACCTATATATATACATATATATACTGTATATATATATATATATATATATATATATATTAGGCATGTAACGGTTGTAGTGGGTGTACCGAACCGTTTCGGTACGGCACGTTCGGTTCGGTCCACCTGCGTACCGTTTCGGTTATTTTTTCACTCATTGAACGTTAATATATGCGCCGCGGAACTAAATTTCCTGGGCACGTTTCAGCACGGAGCTACTATTGCGCAGCACGCGCAGCATTATTAGCCATTAGCTGCTCGCTCCGGTCTCCTGTTTGGGAACGTTATGGCTTTCTTGTTAAGACGAGTGCACATTCAAAGCTGTGTTTGTGGATGTTGTTTCATGAAGACTCTGCAGCAGCAACACGTCTCGTGAACGCGCTGGAAACTCTACATCATCGGAATGTGAACGAAGAAACAGCAGCTGTTGCAGAAACACCGCTAAAGCAGCTGCATTTAAACAACTTTTATCAGGTAAATCAGAGCGGTCCAGAGCAATAACACAAACTGTATGAGTTTTTAAATCTCTGAATCTACTCTGAATGTTGTTATATGCACAGGCTTTAAAGTTATTGATCCTCGCTACGAACATCCATCACTCAAAAAGTTCAGAACTTTATGAAAAAACTAAAACTGATGTCAACAAGCCCTGGAGCTGAGCTCTGATGATGATGATGATGAGTGAGAGCTTCAACCGTTCAAGAAGAGGTATTGTTCTTTTATTATTATTATCTAAATAATCTTTTTTATTTAAAATCATAATCTTATTAACTTTTTTTTTTATCTCTGTGTTTTATTTCCAGTCTGTGACAGAGGTAGCTGCTCTCCCACTTCAGGGACAGACATCCACCAGAGATCACCTGCAGCTAAGAAGTGTGTGATGACTGAACTGAACTCTGAACTTTTCCAGGACCTGTCCCACCAAGAAGAAGTTGTGAGTACAGTAATGAGGACAAATACAGCCACACTGCTGCTACTGGACAAAAACTTGATTAGTTAGATTGTAAACAGTCTGTTGCTGCTTATTGTTCTGGTTCTGACTGTTATTGTATTTATTAAGATTTTTATTATTGTTAATATAGTTTATTTATTGTAGAGTGCTGTTTATTTAAAATATCATCCAAATGGGTCACTTTTATTTATTACTACAATACAATACAAATATATTTTTGGCATATTTTCAAAATAAACATTTTGTAAGTCTTTATTTTGTCTTTTTTTTTGTACCGAAAATAAACCGAACCGAGCCCTCCTTGTAATTGAACCGAACCGAAATGTGATTTTAGCGTACCGTTACACCCCTAATATATATATATATATATAT